>CAKNYM010048068.1:68742-93296 GCA_932195095.1 Andricus curvator | reverse complement strand
TGAACAATTATTTTGTCAACATTAATTCAATGTAATTGAAAATTGGACAAAAAGTGGAATTTTTTTGAAAAAACCTTCACCTTCTAACTCTATTCTAAGAGAAAATTGGTAAAAACAATAATAAATTGTTTAAACAATTTATTATTGTTCATTCATTTACATATGGTATTTGTATTTATTGAACTTCAGCCTTCTGTATGTAAACCACACTTTGTATGCTTCATTAGTATGAATGTATAATTAACTGTTCCACTTTCTATTGTTTTACCAAAAAAGAAAGCCCCCAGAGAGAATAGTTATCAAAATACGCAAAATTAAAATGTAAATTTCGTTTAATAATAAATTATTTCAAAAGAAAACGAAACCGTAGAAATACAAAAGAACAGTTGACAGTGTAGTGCTGTTCTTAATAAAACAATGGAGAAGGGATTCTATCCCCTCCCTGGCCTGCGGAGAGGCCTTCACGTTACAAGGGGTTACTTTTTTTGCCTCTCGTTATAAAAACATACTTAGAACCTGCGGGGTACTTCCCAATTTTCCTATTTCAAAGTATTTTTTACATCGTTACATAAAATACCTTTTTAGACAAATAAAATATCTTCTGATTGTTTTGAAAATTTGCAGGTGCATTGTCCAAATATGAAAGAAACTTTTTAAGAAGTATGAACGAAAATCTACAATGGTTTCTATGCCTAAAGTAACGTGAAACATAGGGCAATTTTTTAACAATTTTCAATCAAATAAGAGACGTATTGCAATTTTGCATACACTGCGTGAGAGATGGTCCTTAATCATGATCAAATCTGTAGTTTGGACTTCTTTTTTAATAACTGTAGCTGACACGTGTAAAAGTGTAAACCACAAAAAATAAGTGGGGTTTTTTGTGTTTTTGAGAAAACTATTATTTTTATGTAAAAAAGAGAATAACCTTTTTTATAGAGAAAAGAATTTTGCACATTTTTCTATAGAACCTCAATTTTTCTAAAATTAGCCGTTTCCGATATAAACTCGAAAAACTGATAATCGCCGCCATTTTTCAATATAAATTATTTATCCATTGTTCAATCGATATCATACGTTTACAGGTTCATTAATAGCCTATTACGAAGGGTTTAGATCAATTTTCACCTTGTTAATCATTATTTCCTTTATCCGTCTTTTTTGGTTCTTCGTTGCCTGGCCTTTAACATGAAAAAATATTTTTTGATTGATTTCAGAGGTGGTCATTGGAGTTCCGTCTATTTATTTAACTTACACAAAGAGTATACTTCCAAACAACATAAGTATTAGTGCTCAAAATGCATTCAAAGTGGAGAAAGGAGCATTTACTGGTGAAATCAGTCCTGCTATGCTTGTAGATAATGGAATTCCGTGGGTTATTCTTGGACATTCGGAAAGAAGGAACGTTTTTGGGGAAACGGACACACTGATTGCCGAAAAAGTGGCTCATGCATTGAATGCTGGTGTAAAGGTTTGTATGCTTTAAAATTATATTTTTTTAAATTTTTTCAAGTAACCTGTATTATTTTTACACAGGTTAGTGCAGTTATTTAATATTCTAGCAGCAGATAGTGTGTATTGTTTTTTTACGTAGATCAATAATGCACCAGGCTTATGAGCAGGCCCTTACCTATAAATAGGGAACGGCTATCGCATTACTTCGGGATAGAGTCCTTTTATGCTCGCATTTGGCGAGTTTCCTATTTCTTCCCCATGTGTTTCTACGTTTCCTGATGCGTTCTATTTCGGCCCCTTTCTTCCTCTTTTTTATCACCTTCGTCACAATTGTTTCTACCACATGTCAATTTTCCTAGCCCTTCATCATCACCGTGAACATGTTTCCTGTTCTATGCGAGCTAAATCACTTTTGTGGCCCGGAGAATTGTTTTTCATAAAATCGAATTTTCTAATTTTACTCACAAACGACAGATACGAAGTCTGGCACTTATATAGCTTTATAAAAATTAAAAATAAATAAATCGAAAATTCTTTTTCCAAAAATCAGTTGTAGTTTTAGTTTTTGAGTTATAAAATATTTAGCATGGACTAATCAAGAGCGCGGTATAACAGACGTACGTACGTACGTACGCGCGAGTCCAACGCAGTGTTATTGAAGCTAGCGCCGAGGTGGGATTTAGTGATGGGAGAACAGCGGTTACAACCTTGCGTCGGACTCCCGCTCGTGTACGCACGACTGTTTATGTCGCGGTCCTGATTGGTCCAGCTTAAATATTTATAACTCAAAAACTAAAACTTAACTGATTTTTGGAAAAGGAATTTTAAATTTTTTATTTTCCTACCGCAATATAAGTCCGGGCACTTGAGTCTGGGACACTGTATAGTATATCGAGAAAAGGCAAATACCTGTTATAAGTTAGTTAGTTAGCTTTAAAACGGACGGGAAGCTCATTAGGAGCTCTCCTGGCGCTCACGCTATAAAGCCTATTGTGCCACACCCTTAACTTTTCGCTCTCAGTAGTTGACCCCAGACCTCTTGGTGAAGCTTAGTATGCCGATCACTGATCGCGTTGTAATTTTCTTAGGTTCCATAAAATGGGCCCCGAGGGTTTGTTGCCTGAGCGTAGCTAATGCTGGGAACTGGCATAATACATGCAGGGATGTTTCGTCATCCCTGCCGCATTTCCTGTACTTTGTTGTGGGGTTATACCCCATTTTGTGCATATGATAGTTCAAGTGTTTGTGCCCAGTTAGGGTCCGGACCACTGTCGCCTGACGGCAACCCTGGATTTGTTCCCAGTATTCCCGGTGTTTTGTTCGGATCCAGCTTTTGATGGCCATCCCGATGCAGCAAGTTGCTAGTTCCAGTACCAATTCCGCTCCTACGTATTCACTTGCTGCGCCGCATTTTGCCAACTAGCCCGCCTTTTCGTTGCCCTTGATCGCTGTGTGACCTGGAACCCATATGAGAGCCACTTTATTTCTTTCTGCAAGTTGCTTTAATGCCTTTTTGCATTCCCAAACGAGTTCTGATGTTATGTCTGGTTTCCCTATTGCAGTTAGTGTCGTTTGGCTGTCTGAGCAGATCGTAAACTCTCTGCCAGCAGCGTTTTCCTCTATTAATGTTTCAGCATAGCGAAGGACGGCCAGCACCTCCGCCTGAAAGACAGTAGCATGTCGCCCAAGTGGGAAACCTATCCCCCTCTCTCTCTTGCTGTCAGAGATTCCTGCTCCTGACCTTCACTCTCCCCTGGAGCCATCTGTATACCAGATTTTCCCTTGGAGGAGCGGGTTATCATTTGCTTTTTACACATCCCTGCTTGGAATGCAGACGCTGAAAGTTTTGGTGAAGTTGAAGCGTTTTGTTATTTTATCTTGCCTCGTCTCTAGAAGCGGCAGTGTACTGATGTCACTTGGGAGCCTAGTGTGTCTAGTTCTTCACAGCGCATGAATCCTATCGCCGCTGTGGGCGCAGTCCTCATTGCTTCAGTCAAACCCCTAAATGCTAGCGTTTGTAGTCTTCGCAGCCTGCCCGGCATTGTTTTAAGTTCTGCCCGTGGCCGCCATACCACGGCCGCATGTAGGAGCCCTGGTTTAGGGATAGCAGAGTAGAGCCATGCAATCATTTTAGGCCCTAAACCCCACGCCAACCCAAAAGCTCTCCTGCACATCCAAAAAGTCATGACAAACTTTCTGCATTGGGTCTCCAGGTGCTTTGCCCAGTTCAGTATGATATCTAGCATTATTCCAAGATATTTAACCGAATCTGAAAACGTCAGCTTCCCACCACAGACTACAGGAGCGTCGACTTTCGGCACTTTATAAGTTCTCGTGAAAATGACCAGGCTGGTCTTTTCCGGATTTACCGAGATCCCTGAGCTATCGCACCAGAGCTCTACGATGCGCAGCGCCGACCTCGTAAGACCCATCAACGTTTCCAGATAAGCCCCCCTGACTAGGATTACAAAGTCATCCGCATAGCCTTGGGTATAATACCCCTCTTTATTTAGCCTTCGAAGGAGGCCGTCCGCTACAATGCACCACAGGAGGGGTGACAGGACAGCCCGCCGTGGGCAATCCCGTGGCGCTATTCCCCTTACTAGTCCTTCGCCCCATATGGTTTCGAGTCTCCTCCGGCGTAGCATGCAGTGGTACTAACGAACCGCGACTTTTTCAACTGCGCAGGCGTCGCGCAATGGCGGAGTAAGGAAGAATACTAAGGTTCTGTTCGACACTCCTTCTTTACGCGACGCCTGCGCAGTTGAAAATGTCGCGGTCTGGTAGCACTACTGGTAGCATGCTTCCTATGCAGCATACTAGCTGTTCTGGCACACCACATCTCAAAGCCTCTTGACAGATGACTTCTGGAGGAGTATTGCTGAAAGCACCCTCTATATCCAAGAAAGTGCTCACAGTATACCCCTTTTGTTCCAACTGATGCTCCAATTTTGCCACGACAGCATGAAGCGCAATTTCTACCGAGCAGCCTGCCTGAAAAGCATCCTGCCCTCTGTACAGCGGGAAGGCCAAAAGCACCTAATCCCTAATGTATCCCTCGACCAGCCTTTCCAACGTCTTCAGGATAAAAGACGTTAGTCTGATTGATCGGAAATCTTTTTCAGCAGTGTAACCCTCCCTCCCTCCCAGGTTTGGAAATGAAGGCCACTCTGCCATCCTTCCATGCCGATGGCATGTGCTTAAGGGCAATGCTTGCCTTAACCCTTTGCGGGGCAGTGGGACATATACGTCCCACCTGTTTATCATCAATAATTTGGATATTTTCCTACTTCTTCCTTGTATTCTTTCGTAATTTATTGGATGTTTGAGTAGTTGAGGTTCAAATATTGATATTTTCATAGATGAGAAATCAATATCTTCATTGTGTTCATAATTATAAACAAATTACTTTAAAAAAAAGCCACTTTTTACGGATAAATTTGGTTGTAGGAAAACAAGCACCATAACATGCTCAAGTCATGATGGGATTCTATGTTTTTTGAGTCGTAGTTTCCGAATCTGGAGTCAGATTTTTGAAATTCAAAATGGCTGAACCAATATGGCGGCTATTTTGAGTCAAATTTGTGGTTTTTTTGTTCAATCGGCGAGAAATATTGTATCTGCCATCTTGAATTTTGTGTCTTTGATATCAGAATCGTATTCAGCGACCTCAAAAACTCCCATACATTTGGTTTCCCGCCGATTGAACAAAAAACCACGAATTTGGCTCTAAATAGCCGCCATATTGGTTCCGCCATTTTGAATTTCCGAAATCCCAAATACCTAGAATAAAAAAAAAAAAAAGAAGAAGAAGCAAAAAAAAAACAAAACAAAAATGCGTCAGGGGCTTCAGTGATACTGAAAGGGAAGGTACTCAAAGCGGGAAGCCTTCCTGCAACCTGTACACAGCGAATATGCGTTTTTTGCTCCGTTGGGGTGGCCATACACCCCACGTTGTCCTCGAAGGGTTAAATCCAGTCCGAACTAATCCGTTTTAATCCGAAATTCATTTTGGAAGAAATTCATTCCGAATTAGTGCGACTGATTCTGCAGCAGTTTCTGTATAATTTCAGTCTGAATTGATCCGCATGATTATGAATAGAATCCGCGTATATCCGACATTTTCGAGAAAATTCATTCCGATTGAATCCGCATGATTTAGAAATTCTACGATAAATTTAATTTGAAATCATCATTCTGACTGATGGCGGAACGTCGTTTTCTATATTTTTCTGGGGGGGGGGGGGGGGGAAGGGTTTGTAATTCACGATCTAAATTGAAAAACGCTGGGGTGAATTGTGTCGACGAGTTTTTGCTAGTATTTATTGCGAACTGCAAATTGTATGTTCGTCCCAGGTGGGAAGGGTACAACTCTGCACGGAGCACCTGTGCACGAGCCCATCTGTGAACGTCTACATTTTGACGTGCACAGTTGGGAGTCCCCCATCTGTGCACGTGAACTGTTTCTAGGGTACTATCTGTGCACGACTAAATTTTTACGTGCACAGTTGGGAGTCTTCCATCTGTGCATGTGAACCGTCGCTAGGGTATCATTTGTGCACGTCTAAAAATCGACGTGCCCAGATGGTACCCTCTCAACTGTGCTCGTTTCCATTTGCGAGGGGTACAACTGTGCATAGAGGGTACCCTCCTTACTGTGCACGTTTTTATTAATACGATCAGATTTTCATGTATAAGTCCACGTGTACAGATGGTACCCTCCCAACTGTGCACATCTTAATTAATACGATCAGATTTTGAACATACAAGTCAACGTGTACAGATGGCACCCTCGAAACTGTGTACGTCCTAATTAATAAAATAAGATGCTCAACTTACAAGTCCGCGTGCACATGTGGGAGACTCCCAACTGTGCGCGTATCAGTTAATAGAATCAGACACTTTATTTAAAAGTCCACGCACCCAGATGGTACATTCTCAACTGGGCATGTCCCAATGATTACGATTAGATTTTCAACTTACAAGTCCACGAGTACAGATAGTACCATCCCAACTGTGCGCGTATCAATTCATACCCAGCGGACACGTTGTTTAAATGTTTCATAACAAAAAGGTCACATTTATACATAACATTGTTGCAATCGTGTGCCATAACAATTACAGAACATAAAGGTCATACTGTTCTGTAAATCTGTTACTGTAAGGATATGTAACAGTTCTGGAATTCTGAAATGTAACTCATATAGAACAGAGTGATAGTACTGTTACGTCACTAGAATGTCACACGTGTTACAGAAACGGAACATAAAGGTCACGCGGTTCTGTAACACTGTTACTATGAGGATACGTAACAGTTCTGGAATTCTGTAATGTAACTTATATATTACAGAGTGATAGAACTGTTACGTCACTAGAATGCCACACGTGTTACAGAAACGGAAGATAAAAGTCACACTGTTCTGTAACACTTTTACTATGAGGATACGTAACAGTTCTGGAATTCTGCGATGTAACTGATATATCACGGAGTGATAGAACTGTTACGTCACTAGAATGTCACAAGTTTTACAGGAATGGAACGTGATGGGCACGCTGTTACCCTAAGGATACGTAGCAGTTCTGGAATTCTGTAATGAAAGAAGTATATCACAGGGTGATAAAACCGCTATGTCACTAAAATATCACACGTGTTACAGAAATGTATCATTTAGGGCACACTGTTCTGTAACGATTTTAGACCAGTTTTGTGCCGACGGTCGGGCCATTCATTTTGAAATTCGCATATTACAATTTTTTAAACTCACCACCTCATCATATGTCGAAAATAAAAAAATAATGAATATATTTCTGACAGGACCCTGGGGTTTTCAGCAAAAAAGCATGGTCGAGATTTTCTCACGAACGTTCAAGCGGTTTGATAGCGCAATTGGCTAAGGAATCGGCTAGGTACATACGGGTTAGGTAGTTTAAGTATGGTTCAAATCTCCAGTGAAAAAAATTTTGCAACGGGTTTAAGTGCGCGATTATAGGTGTAGGGGACTGCGAGTGAAATTGTGTTATTTAAAATATGAACTAAGTGCAGCGATAATACAAAAAACATTTCTTTTGTCACATAGCCTTGTAACACTGTTCTGGAATTGTTACAGAACGACAACAGAAAAAAATTTACCTCGTAACACTTACATATGTGTTACGACAATATTACAGAACAATGTTACTATGTATTCCTGTTCCTAAATTATTCTACAAATATTTTTTAACATATAACGCTGTTTCAGAATTGTTACAGAACGATGACAGAACAAATTTACATCGTAACACTGTTAGATGTGTGCTACGGCACTTTTACAGAACAATGTCACTCTGTAACCCTGTACCTAAATTCTTCTAAAAATATTTTTTGACATATAACGCTGTTCCGGGATTGCTACAGATCTCTGACAAAACATAGTTCTGTAACAGCATTACAGAACTCCTAAATCACTGTGAATGTGGGATTTTAAGTTTAAAATCTAATTGCAGTAATTAAGATATGCACAGTTGGGAGATTACGATCTGTGCACGTATACTTTTAGGTGAAAAATGATTTTATTAATCGAGACGTGTACAGTTGGAAGGGTACTAGTGGTACACGTTTTAAGTGAAATTGATGATCTTAACACATTTAAATGAAAAAACTGATTGCATTAATTAAGACGTTCAATATCGGGAGTCTCTCATCTGTGTACGTGGACTGGTTAGTGAAAAATGTGATTGTATCAATTGCGACGTGCCCAGTTGGGTGTCTTCCATCTTTGCACGTGTACTGATGAGATTATTTAATCTGTGCACGTGTACAGTTGGAAGTCTCTCATCTGTGAATGTAGAGCGTTGGAAGGGTACAATCTGTGCACGTCTAAATTTCAACGTGCACAGTTCGGAGTCTCCCATCTGTGCACGTGAACTGTCGCTAGTGTACCATCTGTGCACGTTAACATTTCGACGTGCACAGTTGGGAGTGTCCCATCTGTGCACGTCGAAATGTACACGTGCACAGATGGGTCGGTGTTCAGCTGTGCCTGTGGCCAACAACGTGCACAGTTGTACCAGTGGCCACCCACGTGCACAGATGGAATCGTGCACAGTTGTCCGTCACCTGTCCCATGTAAAGTGATCATTATCTGTATAGGTTTTAATTATTAGTTTAATTGTCCTATTGTAACGCTCGGTTATGTTTTCTTGGGGAAAGTAGATAGATAAACGTTTATTTTTCAGCCTGCTGGCCTTAAAAAATTTACTTGCTTAAACTTCCATTTTTTACAGAGTTTCCCTAAAACTAACCCGTAAAAACTAACATGCATCCATACTTTTTTCTCTAAGACTGATCGCTCTTATCGCCTTGCCTTCCTCGCTTCGCCTCGCCTCGCACGCATGTGCCTACTTTCTCGCTTTGCGTCGCATTTTGCCAACTCTGCCTCCGCGGCTAATACCTACTACTTATCTACTACTTAAAATATTTACAGATTGCTTATATATACTTCCTCTCCTATTTACAATCTTTTCTTCTCCATTCCTCTTCCTCATTTCTTCTCTTCTTCTCCCTCTTACCCAACAACCCCTTCACCCATGCTACTGCCCTCTTGTCCCCCCTTTCATGCATCAATACCTATGCTTATCCCACTCATTTCCACCTCCACGTACTCCTCTAACCAGTGCTCCACTCTTGCATCCCCCCTCCCACACAATTCACACATCCTCTTCTCCCTAGAAAGCCAGAACCTATTAAAACCCTCCATGCATCCAGATCTCATCCTCGCTATAAACCCCTGACTTCCTTTCTGTCCTTTCTCACACCAAAATTGCGCTCTCGCCCTTGGAATAATCCACACATAGTTCCCGTTAAACCTTGACTCTATTATTCATATACCTTCCTTCCTTTCTTCCTCGTGCATCCTTCTCACTTCATTCAACTCCAGTCCATTCGTCCTAAAATATATTTGCCTTTCAACCTCCATCTTCCCACCCCCTCTTCTGTTCTCCTTCTCCCAACAACAGGCCCTAACCAGCTTACTTCCCCCCTCTTCCAAAAATTTATCCTTCTATTTACACGCCTGACTCCCCATTAGAATCCCTAAACTCGTTATCCCTGTCTCCCTCCTGACAATATAATTAGGCGTGTTCCTTGCTAACCCCAGTGCCCACTTTACATACTTCTCTTGTGTCCTATTTACCTCTTTACTTTCCTTCCACCCCCGCACCATTACTCCATACAATAGCACACTCATCACTAGTGAGTCAAACAATTTCATTCTGCTAAAATCATCTGCGAATAACTTCTTTCCCAGCCAACACACCTGCCTCATCACCACATTTGCCCTCCTCACTCTCTCTCTTTTATGTGACCATCCACTCACTCATTCCTCCGAAACAAGAAGCTCAGGTACATAAACTCTTTCATCTCCTGCACCGCCTTTCCCTTTCACTTCCAGTCCGCTCCCTTATCCCTTCCACCTCCTTTTCTGAACACCATATCCTTGGACTTTTCCGCATTCAGCTCTAACCTATTCTTATCCAGGTATCTTCTCAACCTCTTCGTCATCGCCTTTAAGGCCTTCTCGCTTCTTGCCAGCAACACTATGTCATCTGCATACGCTAGTGACTTGTCTTAACACCCTATCCATCTAGAATCCCTCCGCGATCCCCTCTCCTCCTCTTACCGTATCCTTGGTTTCTTCATATATCTCCCTTACCCTCTCGATCAGGCCTCTATCCACTACACTCTCCTCAATCGCCTCCCACAACCTCTCCCTGTCTACCGAAGGAAACGCGCCTTTGAGATCCACAAAAAACGCGTTCACTCTCGACCCCTTCTTCGCTAATTCTCTATCCACCACGTGCTGCAGAACGTAGATATTGTCAATAGTACTCCTGCCCGCCCTAAAACCCGCCATGCGTCTCCGGCAATATTCCTTTCCCCTCGACATCCTTCTGCAGCCTCTCCGCCACCACCATCGCGTATACTTTATACGCCGTATTCATTAGCGTAATCCCTCTATAATTTTCCTGCCTATCCCTATCTTCTTTCTTATACAGTGGCACAAATATCCCCTCTCTCCACCCTCCTGGGAATCCCTTCCCCCCTCCATACTTTCTTCAATACCTCCTTCAGCCGCTCCCTAACCTCTTGTGTACTAAACAGCTACGCTTCGTTCTCTACCCCATCCAGCCCTACTGCCTTTGACCTTCTTAACTTCCTTATCTGTTTCTCTATCTCCTCGTCATTCAACTCCTCGATCTCTGCCTCCCTCGTTCTTCTACTCCCATCATCTCTCTTCCTTGAATCTCAGCCCTGAAATGATTCTTTAAAAAACTCCCTCCACTCCTCACTCCCTATCTTCTCGCTTATCCCCAATCTACGCTTCCTCCTAAACATATTTATTATGTTCCACACGTCCCCTTCTGTTTTAACACTTTCTAACTCCTCTTCGAGATCTTTCCCATTTTCCTGTTCTTTCTTCTTACACATCAATCTAAACCCCTTCCTCATTTCTACGCACTCCTCCCTTTTCGCAGTCCCCTCTTTCCACTTCTTGTACTTCCTCCTCACCTTGCTTTTCATCTTTTTACATTCCCTATCCCAACACGTCTTCATCATTCCTCTCTTTTTCTTTCCGAATACCTTTTTTTGCACACACCCTTTCACTTTCTCTTTAAAATCCTCCTACATCTCTTGCACTGACTCCTGTTCACAGCTTACCTTCCCTAACTGCTCCTGATACTTCTCTATCGCCTCCTTCGTCCAGCTCACCCTCTCCCCCGTCGACAAATCTTCCCCACCTTGCCTTCCACCGCTCTCCGCTCTTATCCATAATCCTAATGCCTGATGGTCTGATTCTACCCTCCCTTCCACTGCGAATCTGTTCGTCTCCTCCCACCCTTGCATATTCATGACTACATAGTCTATCACCGAGACCCCTACCTCACTTACATACGTGTATTCTCCCTCTTCGTCCCCTGTTGCCATACCGTTCGCCACCGCCCAGCCTTTATCCTGTATCCAGTCCCTGAGAAGCTCCCCCTCCTTATTTATTATTTTATCCTTCGATTTCCTCTCGAAGCTCTCCCCTTCCGTGCAAAGGCCCCCTTCCCTCCCTATCCTCGCATTAAAGTCCACACCCAGTACCACCATACCCTCCTCTCTTTTGCCTAGCAAGTCTAATCCCCGTTATAATTCCCTCACTAGGCCTTCCTATCTTTTTCACTCTAATTGTTTAATATTCTTAGGTTTAGGGAATTGTAGGATTGATTTTATTTTTTTATCGTCCACTTGGAGTCCTTTTTTGTTTACTTTAAAACCTAAATATTTAATTTCTAAATAACAAAAAAGGTTTGGCTTCAAGTCTGGAGTGATAATTTCATCCATATGTCTCTGGGAAGTGGCTGGAGCATTTGTTAAACCAAATGTTATCCCTTTAAATTGGTAAGTACCTTTTCCAGGGACTGTGAATCTCTTTAATTGGTTTTGAACTTTCCTATAACGTTATTTGTCGTGCTTCTGTGCAGGAGAACTAGGATTCAGTCCCTGAACCGGTATCAATGGAAATTGTTCTGCGTACTTCTACTGGGGCTTTGGTGGTTCGGAATCCACCTCAAACTGTAGGTCCCCTCAAAAGAGGCTAATTAGCTCCGAGCGTACAGGCTCCATGTCGAGGGGACTAGCCTTTGGGGGTCACTAGTCGACTTTGAGAACACACGGGTGTGGCACAATAGGCTTTATATCTGTTCAAGTCTAAACAATCTATACTTTTTCCCTGTTTCTTTTGTCTTAACTATAGGGTATGACCAATCAGAACAAGAGGGTACTATAATTTCCTGTTCTAATTATCTACTATCTGATAAATTATTTATTTTATTTTAGGGCTCACATGGTAATATTTTTGCTTAATGGGATTGTAGCCTTGAACGTCAATTTTATGTTTTGTTTAATGAGTCGCTCTATGTTCTTTTGGGGAATGAATTTTAATTTTATTTTCTAGAAGCTTTTCTAATTGAGATTGTTGGCTTTCGTTAAGCTTTCATTAAGCTTCCTTTGTTCGTCGATTTTTCCCAAATTATCCGAACAATTATTTAATCTTACCACTTTATTTTTTAAATTAACCCATTATTTTTTATTTTCTATTTCCGAAATCTCTCTGACTTTTTGCGATTCCTTTTCAACTTTTTCTGATTAGTACATTTTTTATTTCTCCATAAATGACTATCGCTATCCTTATACGTCTCCTCGTATTTACTATTATAAAAAATATTTCCCGAATTGTGTTTCTTTTCATTTTTTCTAATTCTAGGTTTGCCCAAATTAAATGTGTCTTGTGTGATTAAGTCGTCGCCAGTTTCTTGGGTGGAGATGCTCTCTAGAGGTTGGAATTTGTTGCTCGTGGGGATTTTTATTAGGCTAGAGATAACCTTCATGGGGTTCGATACAGAAATTTGGCCCTATTGAGTTTTTTTGGAATTAGTGGGGATTGATAGGTACTAGACGGATTCCGCTACCTTTTAACTTTAGGTTGCTCTTGTTAAACTCTCTAGTACTCTTGATGTTAGTAATACCACCAAATTTTGGTTTCCTTTCTTTATTTTTGTCTTCTTTTTTTATCGGTATTTTATCCCTAAGATTAACATTTGTACTTTTCTTTTTTTTGCACTGTTATGTCAGGTTTAGTTTCGGTTCTGTTCTCAGTTATTGGGAAGACTAATGAGTTTGGGTATACTTCCATAGGATAGCGAGTGGATAGCGATCTGTAAGACTTTTAGCATATCCGTACCTAAAATGCCTACAGATTTTAATTTTGAGACTAACCTGAATATTAAGTGCTTCGTATGATTCCCGATTATAATTGAGACTCCGGATGCATCAAGGAGATATATAATTTGTTAATTCCCCAGAATCACCTCCCTCCGATTCACCGCCGCTCACTCTCACTCAATCTAACGAGATAATTCCCATGGCTACCCAAAGGACGGCGCATATCACATAATTCACGATATCATTAATCAATTCGGATCACAAAAAGTGACGGGTTTTGAAATTTTTATGGGGAAAAGTGTGGGTAATTTTCAGTTGGGCGCCAGGTACGGCGGGAATGCCTACCAAGGGGGAAAATAGGAATTAAACGCTGAGAAGAAGGGCGAACACATTAATGAACACATTAATGAGCACAGTCAGTGAGACTGTCAGTCCGTAAGATAGTAACACCGAGCGACCATCTCTCCATCAGGCATAAATAGACTTTATTGGAAAAAGTACATTTAAAAATTGGCACCTCCATCAATACCCAATTTTAAATGTCTTTCTGAATATCCTCGTTCCTCTTCAATACACCAAATGAAAGCCTTGATATTTGTAAAATAAGCTACTCATTCAGGAGCTTCGGAAACTTTATCACCTTAAACGGTCAAAAATTGAAAAATATTCGTCGAGCGAGTTTTACCTGCAAGCTTCTTTTCTAAACCAGGTTAAATGATTTTTCTATTTTTCGTAGCTGCACGTCACGGTGGTCGGGAAGCAAAAAAAAGTCTGCTTGAAACACCTAAGAAAAGTGAATGTGGTATGATCTTTCGGGTACCTAGGAGTGCTCAAAAATCGTTGAGACAAAATCTGAACAGATCCTTTTCGCGAGAAAATCACTTTTTTGTTCAGTCAAAAGTACCAATAATCGGTTTTTTGAGAATATCTCCTCAGGGATGTATTTTATCACTAAAGTACTTTACACATGATTTGTAGAAAATTTGATCACCTTCAAAATGAGCCCTATAACTTTAAAAAATATTAATTGGTTACCGAGATAGAGCGCATATTTGTGAAATCAATTAGTGAAAAAATCGGGTTTTCCGAAATACCTCCTCAGGAATGTATTTTATCCATAATATGATTATTGGTGTCGGTAGAGGACTCAATTGCCTTCAAAATGAGCCCTTGAACATTCGCAAATGTTCAATAGCCACCGAGATAGAGCGTCTCAACGTGGACCCTTTTTGATCATTTTTCACGAAAATCGTTGAAAATCAGTTTTTCAAAAAAATTTCAGGTTTTAGGGTGCTAAAAAAAGTAAAATCAAGATCTGAAAAAATTCTTTTCGCATGTAAATCATAGAGTCAGTTAAGTGGATTATTTCCATTCAAGGAATGCAGTATGACAATATTATCTAACTCGTGTTAATATTTCTTGTATTGTGTGCGTTCATAGAAAAGAACTAAGCTTATTTTGAGTCCAGAAATAACGTCTTTTTGAGACGCAAGATTTTTAAGCCGAAAAGGTCCGAACTTGAGTCTGAGAACAAAAGAAAACTACATGGCGTTACCTAGGCAACGCTTGTTTTGAGACCTGACAAAAATAAGACGCAAGATTTTTTTAGTCAAGCTTTTTTTGTGTTACAAGGATAAAATTCATATAAAAGTCTGGAATAAATTCTAAGAACTACATATACTGAAAATTTGTTTACTTTCTGTAAGGCATTTCATTCCATTCGGTGAAGATGTGGAACCAAGTTATTTATATTTTGTGAGTATAATTTTCATTAATATTCCAAAAAATCACATCATGACGAAACCAGATCATAAGAGCAATCACGCGGAGAACAGAAAGAAGGTATGTGGTCCTTGTGGAAGGAAAATTGTAATTGGCAAGAATAAATTGTATTCCTTTAAAATAACAAAGCGCCTTGGAAAATTTATCAAGGATTTAATCAATAAAAAATATAACTTGACAGATGACAGATTCCCACTCAGCATTTGTACTACGTGTCGATTCACTCTCGCTGAACACGATAAGAATAATAAAAAAAGGCCTCTTCCAGACATTTCTAAATACGAAAATATTTTGTTAACAAGAATCACAAGGTGTAGTAGTGTTATTGAATTATGTACGAAATGCTTACAACAAATTGGACGAGGCAAGAGTCATGTTTGTGAAAAGCGTAAGCATGTAGCACGTAAAAATGTGACAAGTTTATTGGATAGATTGTTGGAAGGACAGAAAGAGTTTATAGCTTGAAAAATCATCAAAAATAAATTAGAAATTGAAAAATGAAATTGTGTTGAGTACTAGTGGACGAAGAAGGACGTTGGCGTTTAAAGAATTAGAATTAAAAAAAACTTCTTTTCCTTTAGAAAAGTTTGACAACTTTCGAGTTAATACGATCTTTCTGCTAATCACATGAGAAAATTAGCTTCATTCATCAGACATTCTGCTGGCAGACAATCTGTACCAAGTCATTATGAAAGTCATATGAAAGAAAAATCGCAAACATTAGAAGGAGTGTAAAAATTTGATATTATACAGTTTGAGGTCAAGAATTATATGAAAGAAGAGAGACCTGCCTTTTGGGCTGATGCTGAAGAGCTCGTTGACAGGGCTTCTTCAAAATTTGTTTATCCATATTTCCTTCATCAACAGAATCAACAGATATTTCAGAAGAATCGACTTTTGATAATATACGTGCGAAGAAAGAGAAAATCCATCTGGGAAATATGGAAGTGAAAAGCTCAATCACCAGCGTTAAAAAATTGTTCATGCTTTGTGTAGTACCAGATGTCAAGGAAACTCATAAGAATTTAAAAATGCTTTTCGACCTGACTAAAATAAACATCATTTCATTTAAGTTTTCATCGGATTTGAAAGTTCTACTCATGGTTAGTGGGCATCAAACAGCTACATCCTCGTTTGCATGTCCTTATTGTTTCGTCAGCTTACAATATTTGAAGACAAAAAACGAGGAATTTCGGCCAGAAGCTGAAGAAGTTTTCGAATTGAAAAATTATGGAGATTTGAAGAGAGATTATGAGAAATTTGTTTCTTCTGGTGGTAATCCACAGTTTTCTAAGCAGTGTCACAGCGTAAGAAATGAACCTCGCTTCAAGGAAGACGACAGTGTACTGGTTCTCGATAAATGTGTTATCCCGGAATTGCATATAATGCAAGGATTCGTCAATCATCTTTTCTGGAACGGTTTGGCACCTCTTTTGGGTCGAGAGGCAGCACTCAGATGGCCTAAGAAGTTGAAAATAATTTTCAAAAACTACCAGGGTGAGATCTTTGAAGGAAATGCGTGTCGAAAATTATTGAAAAATGCAGATACCCTTAATGATGAAAGAATATGCTTGCTTCTCGACGAAGAGAAATAATTCTCTCCAAGATATCGACATGCTCATTGATCAGCTGTCGAAACATCTTCTATCAGTAAACGTAACAGAAACATTGAAAATAAACATCCTGGTGAAGTATGTAAAGCATTCGCTTGAATTACTCAGTAATTCAGATGGTTTGGGAATGTGGTCTGAACAGTCTGGAGAGTCCGCTCATCGAGAGTTCCTGAAATTTTGGAACAGACGCAAGATCAACACAATTGCAGATTCTTCTTATGGAAAGAGATTGAAAGATGCAGTCGTTGAATTTTCTTTGCTTCATATTTAAAACTTGGAATGCATCCTTTTTTCATTTATGGCATTATTTGAAGTCATCATCTTGTAGTTCATTCGTCGTTTGAGTAAATATTATTGTTCAAGAGTTGAAATAAAATTGAAAAAGAAATATATGGGGCCAGTCTATGATTTACATGCGAATAGAATTTTTCCAGATCTTGATTTGACTTTTTTATCTCGGTGGCTATTGCACATTTTGGAATGTTCAAGGGCTCATTTTGAAGGTAATTGAGTCCTCTACCAACCCCGATAATCATATTATGGATGAAATACATTCCTAAGGAGGTATCTCGGAAAACCCGCTTTTTTCACTAATTGATTTCACGAATATGCGCTCTATCTCGGTAACCAATGAATATTTTTTAAAGTTATAGGGCTCATTTTGAAGGTGATCAAATTTTCTACAAATCATGTGTAAAGTACTTTAGTGATAAGATAAAGTTATAGGGCTCGTTCGAAAGGCAATTCAATTCTCTATAAATCATATGATAACAACTTTTGTGATAAAATACATCCCTGAGGAGATATTCTCAAAAAACCGATTATTGGTACTTTTGACTGAATAAAAAAGTGATTTTCTCGCGAAAAGGATCTGTTCAGATTTTGTCTCAACGATTTTTGAGCACTCCTAGGTACCCAAAAGAGCATGCCACGTTCACTTTTCTTAGGTGTTTCAAGCAGACTTTTTTTTTGCTTCCCGACAACCGTGACGTAGAGCTGCAGCGATTCCCTAGGTTATATTATTGCTTAGGTTGAAGTTAGTTTTAGTTCGCGAGATGTCGTCTGTAGGAAGCAGTGGCCGCTTAAATTATTTTTCTAAATTTTTGTTTCCAATACTGATTTCAAGAAGCTGACCACCCCCGCTTTTTAGCACTTTATAATGTTTTAAAAGTGGGGTTTTTATAGTAGACCTTTTATCATTTAAGCAATTCAAAGTTGACGTATGAATAAAAAAGACTCCTTGATGTTACTCAATTTTATTAAACAGTAAGGAAGTTAGTAATTTCTAATATTTTAAAAATTGTTTCTTACATTATAAATTTTTCCATTGGCATAATTTAAAGTTGATTCAAGAATAGAAAAGACTCCTTGGTTCGAAACGAATTAATTGACCTATAGTATTAATAAAAGTTTTAAAGTGAAAAATCATGAATGCTTCTTCTCTGAGGAAGGAAATAATTTTGCTTTTTAATCATAATGAGAAGTCAAAGTGTTAGGTCAAATTCACAGCTCGTTTACATGTGTATGTGTTTCCATCCAGTACGCAGAATAGCTATTTGTTATACATGTGCACAAAATAGGCGATTGCCGACGAGTGTGAAACTTGCAGTATAAGGCAAATGCTACAATTAGACGAGTATCAATTACTTGTGCGCGCGAATATCAATTACCTGTGTGCACGAGTATCAATTACCTGTGCGCACAAGTTTCAAACGCCATTTTTTGCAATACCCGTGCAAGAAAAATATTTAGCACTTTTTTACACTTTTTCAACGAAAATTTTCGATCCTGTATGGTGGTTTTCAGCCAAAGGCCGTAGCCGGGTAAGCATGGGTGAACTGCCTCCGCTTGTTTTTGGTTTATATTTTAGGGGTAGGTTCCTACTATTATAGGAGTAATTTACCCCAAGTGCCAACAAATTTTTTTTTCAGAAGTTATAAACAAATTTTGAAAATAAAAAAATTCGAATTTCTCAAAATTGGCTCAACCGATTGTGATGGCTTAAATATATGTTATACAGGGTGTTCCAGACTCAATTTTCCGGGTTTATATAGCTGTATAAAAATAAAGAAAATAAATCGAAAATTCCTTTTCCAAAAATCAGTTGAAGTTTTAGTTTTTGAATTATAAAATATTTAGGCTGCACCAATCAGGAGCGCGGTATAAACAGAAGTGCGTGCGTGAGCGGGAGTCCAACGTAGTATTATTGAAGCAAGCGCCGAAGTGGGTTTAGCAACGGGAGGGCAGCGGTCAATACTGCGTTGGACTCCCGCTCACATACGCACGACTGTTTATACTGCGTTCCAGCTTAAATATTTATAACTCAAAAACTAAAACTTCCACAGATTTTTGGAAAAGGAATTTACGATTTATTATTTTAATTTTTATACAGGCATATAAGTCCGGACACTTGAGTCTGGGACATCCTGTATAGGGTATTAAGGCAACTATAAAAAAAATAACAAAAAATTCCTTGTACGAGAAGGGGCTAAAAAAAATTATTGTAATTTTGTAACCATTTTTTCGTAAAGAATTTTTTGGGTACGCGACCATTTTTTTCTGTAATATGCTCATGTCCAAGATAACGACATATATTTTTCGGGATATGACCAAAGGGTTACTTCATGGTTAAACAAAATTAGTAAAAAATTATGGCTCCTGATATGTATGTAATTCAATGAGAATGGAGGGCCAACTTCATTTTTATCTTATGAATCTATGAAGTAATTATGATTTGAACAATACACGTTACTGTAATATGTTATATACTGCTTTGTGTAAATAGTTTACTGAGAATTTCAGCAGGCCTTACGATTTTCAACGAGTGCCTCGCGTGTGTTAAGTAATAAATAGTGGCTGCTATGTGGGAACAGCAGCCAACTGTTCTTCGACCATTGACATATTCACAAGCATATCTTTTAATTCCTGCAATATGCACACTGTTTGGTCTGTAATCAGTGAAACATCTGTATAACTTCCTACTAATGTATCTTGACTATACTTGGACCTTTAGAATATTTGCCTGCTCTTTCGCAAATTGATAGACTCATTCTCATTCATCATTTCGGCCAAGTACGAAAGTGTTTGTGAGAGTTAATAGGAACCTGTAAGTAAGATTTTCAGGTCTGACTGCGTCATCCCAGGAAGGTCAAGAATGTCGCTGAATGATAAACTTTTAAAACATAAGCTTTTTACGAAACCAGCCGTTCTCCTCAGCTTCGTTAGCTAAAGTGTTTTCGACATCAAATTGATGTTTCATTCTCGTTATTATTTTCTCTAAAAGTTGTGCATCTGATTGTAACGCCTTTCCAAATTGATTGTGTAGAAATGCTGAAATTTTAAAATACAGCCCAACCTTAGGAAGTAGTTTGTTATCGATGATATTTTCTAGTAATTGAATTTTTGAGACGAAACGGGACTGATTTGATTCTTTAAAAGTCAACTTCTTTCGTTTACCCTTTAACGGTGGCATCATTATGGTAAAACCCTTAGACTCCAGTACGTCTTTCGCATTGCGAGACCCACGATCAAGGACGAATTTGTCGCCTTCCTTCATTAATTGACACACACCACTCGGATCTTCAATCAGATTTTTTATAATTTCAGCGTCATTCAGGTTCGCATGAAATTATCCTGCCATGTCGTCTGGTACTTGTCCGGCTGTTGTACAGATAATACAAGGCTTGCATAAGGGAACCTTTTTTTGGCCTGAGTAAGATTTTCTCTGTTACTCATCATCAGAATTGAATAACAGTTTAGAGACATCTGCAGTGTGAAAATCAATTAGGTCACATCTAGAGATAGCACTTAATCCAAATCGTGAGGGTAAAACATATTTTTCAAAAGAGTTCATGATAGATTTGAAATGGTCTGAAACAAGCCGCTCTCGTTTTAATTGCAAAATTGCAGCAACCATTTCGTTGGAGTTTCCTGTTTCTAATATTAATAGAAACAGCACAAGAGCTTGTCATGCCTGTGAAAAGATGTATTTTTTCTTCAGATAAATAAAAGTGTCCAACTTTGTCAAGAATCAAGGCGTCACATTCAGTACTTGAACTTTCAAGTAATTCCGATAGCTCTGAATCTTTTACTTTTGCGAAATTCGAATATACATGTAAAGACTTAATTCTTCGTCAAGGAACCGACCATTTATTAAGTCTGCTCGACAACGACGGTTACCTTCCGGAATATAAAACCTTTTTTTAACATAGGATTGTACGCGCGAATGCTTTGAATGCTTGCTTTGAATTCTATGTCTTTACCGCTTCATTGCGAAGAATTATCGCTCTCGGAAACTGTTCCTTCCTTATCAGGAAATCGATTACCATCATTCAGCTTTCTGCTTTCGTGAGGAATCCAGCGACACGACCAACATAAAACATCATCGAGGGTGATACTTTTTCCAAAGCAAAGAGAAAAAGCGTTTGATTCATCTGAAAACTCTACTATTTTTTACGCTTATGTACACTCTTTGTAAACTTTCTGCAAGCAGCGCATCTCTGATTCGTAGAACTTTTCAATGAAGTTATGTTGTTACCCACTGCTATACGTAGTTAGTAGTAGTAGCTATAGTAGCAATAGTAATATTATATATATATATATATATATATATAAAAATATTAATATATATATATATATATATATATATTTCGGTTTTGATTCCTTCGGAATAGAACTGAAGGGCCTATGACAAAGCCATAGAACGCGTCCTCGGGTTGCGGATAGAGGGTCCCTGTGCCAAGGCTTTCTGCTGAATATGATTACAATAATTAATAAGCAGTCGCGGGCAATTGTCCAGGGATGGTCCCGAAGGAATAACCCCTAAGCGGAGGCATAATAACCGTGCCGAAAGCTGAATGGCACCTGGGTGAGGTGTCTTAAACGGTGACCCTGGGATACTGGGCGACCTCTCAGAGTATGCAGCTTTATCCTTGCACGCGGGGCTCTACACGGATGGACAAGGATGGACCCTTCCCTAGCTGCTCATGAGAACAACAATGTCACCACCAAAACACCAAAAAGTTGTAGATGCGCTTCAAAACGATCGAACGAGCAGATCACCCGACAACGGGTCGGCAAGCAGTGCCGATCACCCTGGAGTTCGGGGTGCTGAAAATAATTTAGATGGAAACACGACGACGAATCGGCAAAACGCCCACATTGAGTAGACGGATCAACTCAGGGATGACTTGCTAGACTGCTACGATGCCAGCATTATCCCTGTTCACCGAGGCTTTATGCACCTTTGGTGCCAGAAACACTCAGAGCTTCAGCACGTTTCGCAGCAGCCTTTGCGAAATCAAGTCGAGTACCTCCGAAAAAATGGATATGTACGCGGAGCGCTTCACCAACCGCTGCTTGATCAAGCTGCAGACGAAGATGATGAAGCGACATTCAGACCATTCGCGGAAAGCAGGCACCTTCTGAGAGATGATCGCGATTTCAGGACTGCGAGAGCTTTGGCTGATTCAAATCGAAGGCTTAAACCGACGATGGATCAGAAAACCAAAAGACGCTTGCATCAACTGAACAAGGAGATTCGCCCAAGAACTAAGGATCTTGCATCACACACTGAGCAAGTTAAAGCTGCTGACAATCAAGCAGCATATTGTTGAAAAAATACGGCTGTTATCTAACGCAAGGAGGAGAATACAGAAGAGGGAGAGATGGATCAGGGAGAATCAACAGTTTCTCGCTGACCCATCGCGCCTCTTCAGCGATCTCCCTGTTTCTGTAAAAAATCCACCCAAGCCCAAGGAGGTAGAGTCTTTTTAGAGAGAGGTGTACAAGATCCCGAAAACACTAGAGTTGAAAGAAGATACTAACAATATCATCCGCTTCAAGGAGTTTTGCGACAACCTCATAAAATCTGAGAAGGAATGTTCACCAATCACTGCCGAAGAGGTGAAAAAAGCACTTAGAGGCACGAAGAACTTTTCCGCTGCTGGACCAGATTGTATCAAGAACTTCTGGTGGAAGAAGTTTACTTCTACGCACCAACATTTGGCCCGCATATTCACCTCATATTTAAAGTCGCAGATAACTTGTTTAAACACACTGTATAAGATCTTTACAGCTGTCCTAAACAACAGGATATGGTCGACGAATTCAGCCTGTATGGCGAGAGATGTAAGAACAACGTGGCTCAAAGAAAGACGTAGCAGGATGTCGGTAGAACTTGCTCATCGATAGATGTGTCTGCAATCACGCAGCATCCCACCAGCGCTGCCCATCGATGGCCTGGATGGACTACCGGAAAGCTTTCGATTCAACCTTCCATAGACTTATCATCTGTCAGTTGGAAAACTTGCAGGTTCATCCACACATGGTGAGATGCATCGAGATTAATGCCGCTTTGGAAAACCAGATTGTGTGTGATCACTAACAGTGTCACCTTTCAGAGAGGTGTTTTTCAGGGCGACACCATGAGACCTTTTCTATTTTGCATCACACTTCTGCCACTATCTCTCGCAATACGAAATTCTCCTGGGTACCTCAACGGCAACACTAATCGTCCCGAGCATAACGTCACTTATGTATTTTATATGAATGACCTGAAGATCTACGGTTCTGACGTAAATCAGCTTCAGAATGCTTAAGTACCGTGGAGAGGTACACAGGAGAGATTAGTATGGACTTTAGATTGGACAAGTGTACTAAGATTCATCTAAAGCGAGGACGATTTACTGGCCTGCATTCAGGATATAACATCAGTGAAGGAGGCTCGCCGAAGCATATACAAGCGTCTCCTTCGACGAATTTGGTCTTCGAATCTGTTGGCGTTGAACAAGATATTTGCGACTAACATACTTATGGAAGAGATTGCAGTAATTCCGAATTCGGTTGTTGCAATATATATATATATATATATATATATAAAAGGGTTAAAAAACCACCGCAGGGTGGCACTGAGAGCAACTGCCATCTTAAAAATGACACCGATTCCCAGCAGAACCGCGGCAAATCACACTTATGGCCACGTCTCACAACCGTGAGGTGGGTGGACACAGGGCACGATAGAATCACAACGACAGGCAGGCGAAACCCTCGTGTGTCTTGAGGACACGAAGCGGCCCAAGGATGACAGCTTTCTGCATCCATCTCGCAAGTGCTTTGGCATATTTTTGGCACGCGGGTATGACTTTGAGGTTACGAACCAGTGATAGTTTCGCACCTCCGAGAGCACCTATCACAAGAACAATTACTTGTACCGAATATTTTGGGTAAAGTCGTTGCAGCTCTCTTTTAAGGTCTTGATACCTCTCCTCCTTTTCTTTCTCCTTGGCAGTGATATTGTATTCGGACGGAGCCGAGAATTCGATCACGAATATAGTTCGTTTCTCGAAGTCTTGGAGAAAGATGTCAGGCCTCGAGTGTGCAACGGAAACTGCTGTCCGAAAATCGTAGTTCCAGAAAATTTGGCACTTCTCATTTTTGACAATTGACTCTATCTCACTTAGAGCGTTCGGCAGGGCAGGGTCGCGTCCAAAACCGTAAGAGCGACGAAGATAATAATAATGCTTTTAGAAGTGAAGCATCTAGATGGAGTAATGCACTTTCCTCACTTCTGATGTTAAAATTCAGGCCAAGGGTCTCGGCCGCTTGCTCAGCGGCTTTGTAAAGGAACGATCCTTCGCCAATCATCTCGTGGTTCCTTACCATCTTTAGGAAAGGATCTCTGCCATTCGCAACGATGTAAGCTGTACTTGGAACAATTCGGTTATGAAGACACTGGAGATTCAGAAGTCCACGTCCGCCTTGACGGGGTGAAATGTATAGTCGCAGAACTGACGAATTGATATGCAAGCTTTTATGCTTATGCATGATCTTACGTGTGGTGACATCAAGGGCCTTAAACTCGTTATTCGTCCATTGAACCACCCCAAACGAGTGGAGTAGAACCGGGACGGCAAGCCGAAGCAGATACAAGCATCTTCTTCGACAGATTTGGTCTTCCAATC
>CAKNYM010048068.1:44758-63742 GCA_932195095.1 Andricus curvator | reverse complement strand
GATTGGAAGACCAAATCTGTCGAAGAAGATGCTTGTATCTGCTTCGGAGAGACTCCTTCACTGATGTTACGTCCTGAATGCGGTTTTGAGGCACGCCTAGGTATGTATAGGTCTCTCCAGTATTAAGATGTGTGATAACACTTATATCCACAAGCTCAGGGTCCTTGGGAACGCCAGTAATCTTTCCTTTCTTCAGATAAATTTTGGCACACTTGTCCAAGCCAAAGTCCATCCCAATCTCTCCTGTGTAGTTCTTGACAATATTTATAGCAGTTTGAAGTTTGCTTCTACCAGAGGCATAGATTTTCAGGTCATCCATATACAATACATGAGTGACCTTATGCTCGCGCTGATTAGTGTCGCCACAGAGGTATCCAGGAGAATTTCGTAGTGCGAGAGATAGAGGCAAAAGTGTGATGCAAAAAAGCAAAGGGCTCATGGTATCATCTTGAAAGACGCCCCTCTGGAAGGTGACGGTGTTCGTCGTCACACGATAATTTCTAGATGAGATAGTAAATCTAGTTTTCCAAAGAGGCATCAATCTCTCTATGCATCTCACTATGTGTGGATGTACCTTCAAGCTTTCCAACAGACAGATGATAAGTCTATGAGAGGTTGAATCGAAAGCTTTCCGGTAGTCAATCCAGGCCATTGACAGGACGCGCTGATGGGCTGCAGCGTCTTTACAGACACACCTGTCAACTAGCAGGTTCTCTCGACAGCCTGCTACACCTTTTTTCGAACCACGTTGTTCGTACATCTCTCGCCATACAGGCTCAATTCGTCGAACAATCCTGTAGTTGAGGACAGCTGTAAAGATCTTATACAGCGTGTTCAAACAAGTTATTGGCCTGTAATTCTCTGGGTTGGACAAGTTGCCTTTTTTGGCAGGAGTATAGTGCGTCCTAACACCAGCCACTGCGGAATGGGCGTCTCCGACTTTAAATATGAGGTGAATATGTTTGCCAAATGTTGGTGTGTAAAAGTAAACTTCTTCCACCAAAAGTTCTTGATACAATCTGGTCCAGCAGCGGAAAAGTTCTTCGTGCCTCTAAGTGCTTTTTTCACCTCTTCGGCAGTGATTGATGGACATTCCTCCTCAGATTTTATGAGGTTGTCGCAAAACTCCTTGAAGCGGATGATATTTTCAGTATCTTCTTTCAACCCTAGTGTTTTAGGGATCTTGTACACCTCTCTCCAAAAAGTCTCTACCTCCTTGGGCTTGGGTGGATTTTTGACAGAAACAGGTAGACCGCTGAAGAGGCGCGATGGGTCAGCGAGAAACTGTTGATTCTCCCTGATCCATCTCTCCCTCTTCTGTATTCTCCTCCTTGCGTCAGATAACACCCGTATTTTGTCCACAATATGCTGCTTGATTGTAAGCAGCTTTGACTTGTTTAGTGTGTGATTCAAGATCCTTAGTTCTTGGGCGAACTTTCGAACCCTTTCCGTAAACGGTCTACCAGATGTTATGTAGTCAATCACACATTGAACACGGGACGTATTCTGTCTTGCCCATCCAATCTTCTTGTTCAGTTGATGCAAGCGTCTTTTGGTCTTTTGATCCATCGTTGGTTTCAGCCTTCGATTTGAATCAGCCAAAGTTCTCGCAGCATCATAAACTGAGCAATTGATGGTCCAGAGTTCGGACTCTTGCGAGATATCTCCACGAAGGAAGGCATCCATTTCAGCCAGATCTTGTGGCTTATGAGGAACTTGCATGTTAATGTTCCTTCTAGTAATGAAATTGCGATCATCTCTCAGAAGATGCCTGCTTTCTGCGGTTGGTCTCAATGTCGCTTCCTCATCTTCGTCCGAAGCTTCATAATGCAGCGGTTGGGGAAGCGCTCCGCGTACATATCCATTTTTCCGGAGGTAGTCGGCTTGATTTCGCAAAGACTGATGAGAAACGTGCTGAACCTCTGGGTGTTTCTTGCACCACAGAGTGTGCATACGCGCCATAAAGCCTCCGCGAACAGGGATAATGCTGGCATCGTAGCAGTGTAGCACGTCATCCCTGAGTCGATCCGTCCACTCAATGTGGGCGTTTCGCCGGTTCGTCGTCGTGTTTCCATCTAAATTATTTTCAGCACCCCGAACTCTAGGCTGATCGGCATTGTTTGCCGACCCAATGTCGGGTGCTCTGCGCGTTCGATTTTCTTGAACCGCATCTACAAAATCTTGCTGTTTTGGTGGTTTCATTGTTGTTCCCACGAGTAGCTAGGGGAACGGTTAGTCCGTCCTTGTAGAGCCCCGCGTGCAAGGATAAGGCTGATACTCTAAGAGGTCGCCCGGTATCCCAGAGTCACCGTTTGAGACACCTAACCCAGGTGCCATTCAGCTTTCGGCACGGTTGTTACGCCTTCGCTTAGGAGTTATTCCTTCGGGACCATCCCTGGACAATTGTCCGCGACTGCTTATTAATTATTGTAACCATATTCAGCAGAAACCCTTGGTACAGGAACCCTCTATCCGCAACCCGAGGACGCGTTCGGTGGCTTTGCCATAGGCCCTTCGGTTCTATTCCAAAGGAATCGAAACCGATATATATATATATATATATATAATGTGACGTGACGATTTAAAATAAAAAATTAAAGATAACAAAAACTCTCACTCTGATCCAATCTCTAACTTGGCTACACGTTATTCTCACTAAAACTGTATGTATTTTGCTCACTTGGAAATATTGTACAAATAGGTTAAGTCATATTATGTTGATTCAATTGATGTTACTTTTGAGAATTTATCCTTATGATTATTTACCAGACTTTATTCCTTTTCTTTTGATAAAATATGCTAACATGTGAGTATTTTTCTGTTTTTGGAACAATTATTTTGTATGTAAATATATTTCGGAACTGTATTATATAGAGAAAGGGAGAGATCGAGGAAGCATTTGCATTCCTGAAGTTTTATTCTCTGGATTACCTGGACGAAGATGTTCATCGCTGTATTTCGACAGCTCGAAAGGTTTACTTACCTTCAATCAAGGAAGACTTCCGATCGTGTTCCACTCAATCTTTGTGTCACACGGTTTCCACTCATCTCCGGAGGGTTTAGTCTGCCTATCATTGTGACGGAGCGACATATTCAAAAGTTATGGTTTTACACATATTGTTATGGTTGTTAACTCGACTTGTTATCAATCTGTCACTGCCAACGACAACTTGTCAATACTCAAGTCACTTGCTCGGTGAGTTATGGCTTATACCACCTCAGCACCACGAGGTTCATCAGCTGTGACGCCAGGCGGCCCATCGATGTCCTTGTTGACGAACTTCACAACTCGAGTGGAAGGAGGGACGCTTAGGAGAGCGGGGGCGACCAGGTTACGTGTGACCATCTTCGTAGTAAATTTTTTTTGGAGAGTTGTACAGTGGATTAAGCCAATCAAACGGAGTTTTGGATTAAACATCGTTTCCGAGGAATTCAGCAGGTTTCCAATGCATTTTTCATCTCTCTCTTTGCTCGTTGTCATCGGAGTCAGGATTTGAAATTTGCCCTTATGTTTTTGAATTAGTATTTTAAGTCTTTGCCGTAGGATCCCTGAGTTAACCGTTAAATTCAGTAATTTTTTTCTTAAGTCAAAAATGGTCATTTTAAACCAAATTTTACCACCTTTCTTTTTTTTTGTATGATTTTATCACCCAGTGGCATCTTCACAGGTGGTCGCGGAATACTGAATCTTGAATTTCTTCACAGCAGGATTATTCTGGGTACAGCACATATAGTTGCAAATAGATCAGACCCTTTTCTTAAAATGGTCAGGAAGCACGAAAAAGTGGGCAAAGGAGCGTTTCTGTAGAAAGCAGCGGAGGAGGCTGCTGAAACACTCGACCTTGACTTCAATATCAGGGGTGAGCAAAATGCATGAAATCTTATCCATCTCGAGTACTCACTGCTGGAGGCCCGGATTAAGAAAGCACAGGAGAAAAATTTCTACGTACAGCTCCTCGACAAGAGGATGCACGGCATCTTCCGCAGAAATGTAGAGGATCAGTCGATGTCATATGAGCTAACGTTTGCTTTCCTTAAATCACCCGGTCATTTCCACCCCGAGCATCAAGGACACATGCTATCTAGTTGTTCAATTCATGGGGGGACGACCTACATCCAAAGGCACAATGCGGCACTAAGAGTGCTTTATTACGATCTCTGTCACTCTTACGGCATTAGCCCCAATACCGCTCCGCACAATGCTCCGAGGGAATGAGTCAATTGTCCAAAATTAGAAGTGCCGCATATACTGGAACTTCATATTCTCAACAATTGTTTTTGTTCCGCACTCAAGGCCCGACATAGTTCTCCTTGACTTCGAGAAGCGAACCATGTTCGTTATCGAATTTTTGGCACCAGCTGACAAAAACATCATAGTCAAGGAGAATGATAAGAAAGAGAGGTATAAAGTCCTTGTAAGGGAGTTGCGACCCGGAATATTCTGTTAAGCTAATCGTCCTGATCATCGGCGCTCTTGAAGGTGCCAAGCTTTCACTGGTTAATAGCCTGAAAAGCATCCCTGCGTGTCAACAAAATGCTAAGACGCTTGCGGGGTTTATGCAGAAGGCGGTCCTTCTTGGGTAGCTCCGTGTCCTCAGGGTGCACGAGACTGTAACCACCTATCTCACGGTCGTGAGAGGTGGTTACAGCTGATATTTTACCGCGATTTCGCTGGGAGTGGGCGCAGTTTTCCAGATTAGAAACCACTCCCAGCGAAATCCCGCGGTTCTCCTTATCACAAACTTTTAATTATATTATATTATATTATATATAATAGTAATAGTAGTAGCTATATATATATATATATATACCATTAAACCATTTCCCTTTCAGGGTAGGCGTGACATTACCCGATTCGGGTAGTGTTTCTAGGTTTTTTCTTGTAGTTATAAATAACTACAAGTGTGGGCTCACCACACCCACGATGTGCCAACAGCACTCATGTCAGTATTCTTGAATGGTCACCCATCCAAGTACTAACCGCGTCCAACGCTGCTTAACTTCAGTGATCTGACGAGAACTGGGTTTCAATCAGAAACTGCAGCAAGCGATCAATGTCACAAAGCAGTTTTCCGATGATATCCACATGGAGTTCGGACTAGATAAATGCAGAACAGTGCATTTAATCAGAGGAGGATTAGGGACCGTAGAGTTAGAGAACGAGAATGATATCGAGGCAATGGCTGAGGGCGAGTCATATCAATGTCTGGTTATTCTTGAATCTAAGAGGCCTTACTTAAATTACGTAACGGATTATCGATCCTCTCCAGACCCCTCCCGCCAGCGCCCTTTATCTGTTACGTAATTTAAGTATATGACCCCGAAGGGTATTCAGCATACGATAGTTAAGAAACGCACACCAACTGCCTTCACTACAATATTCAAATTGGTTCTGAAGAGTTATCTCAACTCCGCAAACAAAATCAGGGCAATGAACACATATGCTATTTTGGTCTATTTTGGTACCATTATTCCCTTTATATACATATTTTCTACATTTTCTATACACAAATCCAGGCATTCTTTTTGCTGCGCGTATTCGACTAATAAAACAATAAGGTTATAATAAGAAAACCAATTTTAAAAACATTTTTCCGTACAGCTCCGTTTTTGAGTAAAACTTGAAACTGTGATTTTGTTAAAATTAAAGATGTTTTTTTTTTTCAAAAACGGCTCCGGCGAAGATTTTTTTTTAAATAGTTCTGCTAAATTCCCAACACAAGATCAGAAAAAAAAAACAATTTTTAGTGTGCGCTCCTTTGGTTTAAAGTAATGCTAATGGAACCACTTAGCTACTATTACGTAGCCTTATTAATGCAGGTTCTTTCTTTAAGAATTCTCTAAATATGATAAGGATTGATCTAAGTATTCATTAAATTAAATTTTTCTATTATTTTATTTGAATAGGTCATTTCTTGCATTGGAGAGAAACTGGAAGAAAGAGAAGCTGGAAAGACTGAAGAAGTTATATTTCTACAAATTAAGGCTATTGCTGATAAAATAAAATCTTGGGACAACGTTGTTTTAGCATATGAGCCAGTTTGGGCGATTGGAACAGGAAAAACAGCAACACCACAGCAAGCCCAGGAAGTCCACAACAAATTGAGACAATGGTTTTTCGAAAATGTCAGTCCTACAGTGTCTGAATCTTTAAGAATTATATACGGAGGATCTGTAACTGCAGACAACGCTAAAGATTTAGCTAAGGAAAGTGATATAGATGGCTTTTTAGTAGGTGGGGCGTCATTGAAGCCAGGTTTTATTACAATTATCAATGCAAAGCAATAAAAAAAACTTATATACTCTACTTTGCTGCGAAATTAATTATTTACTACAATTGAATGATTAGAAATCCGTTTGCGAGTCGCGTTGGATTTAAAATTATAAAAATTGGAAAAAATACTATAAGTTAAATAAAATAAAATATTGGAACAACCTGATGAAAAAATCTGAAATTGTTATTCTCAACCCTCCACGAAATATAAAGAGGGAAAAACTGAAAAGAATAGTATATTGAGCAACGAGTGCAGAAAGTCGCCGATTTCCCACGAGTGCGGTGTTGGACGCACAAGCGAAGCGAGTGCGCACACCCGCACGAGTGGCAATCCGTGGCCCCGCACGAGTTACTCATACTATTTTTTGTTATAAGTGCATAACAAGGGTTGGTGGGGGCGGGGATATGGTGGTTCGGGGGGCTGAGCCCTCCGACATAAAAAACATCTACTGATTTATAGGTTATGTATTTATCAAAAATAAAGGAGACTCGGGATTCCCCCAGTGATGCTAACGGACCGCGACTTTTACAACTGCGAATGTCCCGAAAAGCGCGGCTCTATTTAAAATTATAAAGTATAAACTTCTAATATTACATTAATAATAAATTATTTAATGAAATGAGCTATTTCTTAGATTCAATTTAATTAATTTTTTAAAAGTGAAAATTTGTTTTCAATATTTATCTGTATTATTATTGAGAGTATTTATTGATTTCAAATAGACCCGCGCTTTTCGCCCACGCGCAGTTGAGAAAGTCACTTCGCCGAATTTCTACTGATTCTTTTTAATACCACGAGATGGCGGCAGGTGTCGATTGGCGTTAAGAAATATATTTTTTTCTTTAAAAAAATATCAAGGACATCTATGAAACGAACTTTTAATACACTACAATAACAATTCCGTGGGGAATTTAGCATTTTGCGGTTCTTAAATAGACGTGCAAAGTAGCATTTCTTCCGCACGTATAACAAAAAAACATCACGTGCGTCCTAAACTACGACCCAAGACAGATTTATGTGTAAACATCTTCGGTAAACGTTAACTGAAATTGAAATCTTACATAAAGCAAATAATAACAAGAACCCTAGTTTTAATAATAATAAACTGTCGATTTTGTCTCAATTATTGCATGAAAGGTGATAAAATTACCGTTTTATGGGCATAAATGAAAGCCAGTATCTGTTAATTTTATTAGAAGTTGTTTGAAAAAAGACAAATGTTAATGTTTCCGGAAAATATCAATAAATTCTTAAATAACCATTTAAAAAAAATCTTTTTTCAATTTTCAAAAACATTTTAATTAATATATGAATTCATAATTAAATGCTTTTATTCAATTTCAAATTCTATTCAAATATTATTGCATTCTAAAATACTCCATTTTTTAAGCATTCAGTTTGAAAATTTTTAATTAAAAAGTTTGTGTTTCAATATTCAACAATATTTGACTGTTTATTTAAAATAAGAAATTATAAATGAAATACTCAAAAATAAACTAAATAAAACTGAATTATTTAAAATAAAATAAATCTCGAATCGTTCGAATTTCAGGGTGCTGAATGTAAACTTTAACATTCTCATTGTTTTAATTTTTTTTTAATTTTTAATTTGTAAATAACATTTTTGCAACACCCACCTCAAAAGTTGACGTTTTCATGCTTCTAAATTGTGCCTAAAGAATCTTATTTGAGCAGACTGTGTGCGAAAAATTTCCACGCATGCGCAGTTTGAAGATGGCTTACTTTAGGAACTGGTGAAAAAGCTGCGCATGCGCACTTTCGAAATGAGGTACTTTAGACACCGGCATAGGTAACTTTAAACACTGGTGTGTTGGTTTCTTCTTGAAATAAATTTAGATTTAACTTGAACAAATTTAACTTGAAACAATTTAATGATTGAAGCTTTGTTTTTAGGGTTTTGCAACCCCCCCCCCCCCACCGACAAAAGAGCATAAGCGCCAACATTTTTTGTAAATCATTTTTTTTTCCAAACATTTTTTTCAACCAATTTTTTTTTCAAAATTTTTTTTCACAAATTTTTTTTTCACAAAATTTTTTTTTCAAAAATTTCTTTTCACAAAATTTTTTCTTCAACAAATTTTCTTTCAAACATTTTTTTTTTTTCAAAATTTTTTTCTCAACCAAATTTCTTTACTCCACTCTATGCAATATAAGATTAGCATTTTTCGTTACCTCCTCCTAACACAACTTTTTCGGGCGGGCGTTGCAAAAAATAGCGTGTGGTACACGTGCGCATAGGTGATTGCTAACTCGTGTGATTGCATCATTCGCCTGCGGCTCAAAGGACTCGTCTACGTTTTCGGACTCGCTTCGCTCGTGCGCCAACCACCGACTCGTGCTTCGAGCCTCCGGCTTATGCTGCAAAATTCACACTCGCACACAATCACCTATTTTGCGCACTTGTCTCACAACTAACTATTTTCAATGTAGATTTTTCAAGAAACAACTTATAATCACTAAATTGTACTGTTTTTAAGTTAAAATTTTTTGAAAATGATATAATTTTGAACACATAAAAATTTCTAGATCGATTGTTCAAACTATTTTAGTTCTTAAAACGCAGTCTCTTCCAGGTCTGCTTAGTCAAGCTTTGTTTATAAAATACTGATGCGGGCCGATATGGATTCTCTGAAAGAACTCTGCACACGCTTTGAGGTTCGCTATGTCTGCTATAATAAATTTAAAATGAAAAAGTAAAAATTAAATACTCAAAAATAAACAAGTTCAAATTGAATTATTTTAAATAAAAAAGCGTCAAATCATAAAAATTTCAGAGTGCTGAATGCAAACTAAAAAATGTTCATTGTTTCATTTTTTTTTTAATTTTTAGTTTATAAGTGACATTTTTTAATTTGAATGTTTCAATAACAATGTGAAATCCTTTAATTGTAGTGTTTCAAACTAAAATTGTTTAAAAATGATATCATTTTGAAAACTTAAAAAATCTATTCATTCATTTGTCACGTCCTGTGACGTATTATAACTAGATTATTTAAACTTATATTATTAATAATCGCTACATTTATACTTATAATTTATATTATTAATTATGATATAAAAGGATTATGTACTTATAAAAACGCACAAAATCGTGCATATACATTTTTATCCATCATGATAAAATCAATAGTCTAAACTCCGCAGCAAAAACCAGGCAGTTTGGAAATCTTGACTTTTCTATATACCGTTAAAATATAATGAGTTCTCGCCTACAAATCCCAGAGCGCAGCTCATAAAAATCAGCCACGAAACATTAAAGAGGGTGGTACAATGACCAGTTCCTTGGACTCAAGGAACGGCACCCCCGTGTACTACGCCTTCAGATATAGACACCTGGATATCAATTGATTTCAATTGTTACGTCCCCTCGCAGTCAAGTTTTTGGTTGTTACCACAATGGAATCTGACGTATATAAACCCAGGATCAGAATTAGAATATCAGTCTATCTCCAAATTTCAAATCGGGCGGAAGCTCTGCTCAAAAGTACATCGAGAAGTCAGACGATCTACAAAATTCATATCTGGCGGAAGCTCTGCTCAAAACTCAAGTCCATCTTCAAAATTCAAATCGGGCGGAAGCTCTCCTCTAGTGCACATTTTCAAATTAAGATTCAAATATCAGATAGACTCCGGTCATTTGGAAAGCATTTTCCAAGTAGTCGAAAATACCATTTTAAGAATAAAAGTAAAATCAGTGCTGTGCTTCGGAAATTTACAATCGAACGGCAGGGGACCGCAGCCTACCTGCCCAGTAATAGAGTGCTTGGGCAAAACCTCATTCTCAACCATCGGAACGGTGAATGACAGAAGGACAATCCACGTCAGCGTACTAACCAAATAAACCCCTGGTTTATTTTTATTTATTAGGTTATTTATTAGGTAAGTTTCGATCAATGAGTTAATAACTCGCAATATTTAAATTTCTTTTTAAAAGCTCGTCATTAAGGTCTTCCTTTATTGCAAGGTGGAGATCTGGATGAGGAGTTTCGCTACCCGAGAGTCTCCAGTGCAACATAACTTAGAAAGCAAATACAACTAAAATTAAACTCAATTTTGAAAATATAATCCTTTTCTTTTAAAATTATTCAAATCAACTATCTCTCTTTAACTTTGTAATTTCCTAATTTTAATACATTCAAATATTATATATACAATTGTATTTCCGATTAATTTGTAGATTATTTTGTAGTTATCTCAACCTTCGGAAGTTATTCTCATCCCTGTTTCGAAATCCTAGATTTCGTTCAAAAACCAGAAAACCTTCTTAATTAATTATTTTTAACCAGGTAAGTTTGTTCCCTTCAGGACGTAACATACCTCGTTATAAAATTGGTGCATCGGCCGCGGAAACTAAAAACTACCAATAACAGAAAAAACGAAAAAAAGTTTTTTCTGCTTTCAAATTTTAGCAAAATTTTGTTTTCAGTATTTTGAAATAAAATTAAAAAAGTTATTCAACATTTTTATTTGAATTAAAAAAAAAATTAAATTCAGCTTTTTTTAAATGTTTTTTTGGAAACACAACAAAAAAGCACATGGAACTCAACGGATTGCAAGAAACCTGTTAATTTTAGGAATTGTACTTATACCATTTATATATGTGAATTTATAATATCTGTGTTTATGCCCTGTACCATTTATATTTATGCTTTGTACCATTTATGTTTATGACATGTACCCCCAACATATAATTTCTAAAAAAAATTTATATACTCTGAAAAAATTCTTGAATTCTTGAAAAAATTGATTTCAACTTATTATCATAATGAGAATCAGAAGTGTCGCGCCAAAATTCTGAATCAGACAAGGCAATAACCCGCCTTCAAGTTTCACAAAATCCTCAACTAGCAAAAATAATCGCGAATAATCAACAGCCTCCAATAAGTATTCGAAAAACGTAAAAACCTGATTTAGGCTCAGATTTTAAAAACGAATCAATAATTAACGCACCAGGTACTAGTGATACATCGAAAATCACTTCAGAAATTGAATCTCTAAATAAAGATTCACTAATTGATACTGGTTTGGAAGATAAAACTTTAATTTTTTCTTCAAATTCAAAAAACTTTCAAAACGAAACTTTAGATAACAATACATTGAACGACGTGACTATCACAAATTTTAACATAAATATCGACGATCAAAATAGAGCAAATTCAACAATAATTGACAATACGCAGAAAGAGGTATTAAATAAAGAAAATTATCTTAATAACTCAAATCCATTTCGACAGCAACAATTTCAAGAAACTCAACCAAATCAAGAACCTCTTATACCGGAAGTAAAAATCCAATATACTTCAAACTTAAATTTCAAATCAGACTCAAACTCAGACTTTGTCCCATAAACATCCAAAATGAGTAGACTACCTACTAACCAACAGGCCTCACTCAGAGATGCACTGGAGGTCATTCCATTATTCGACGGAACAAATAACGTCCCTTTTAGTCACTTTGTCGAAGCATGCGAAGAAGCAAGGTCAATGCTACCAGGTATAGAAGTGGAAGCAAACCTAGTTAAACTGCTTAGAAGTAAACTTGCAGGGGAGGCCCGAAAATGCATATATGGGTATACTTACAATACGGTTGATGAACTAATAAATAAACTAAAAACAGTATACGCGCCGATAAAAACGGTTTATCAACTTCAGGGAGAATTGGGTAACATTTATCAATGGGAAAACGAAAAAGTACTTTCATATGCAACTAGAGTAAAAAACATCTCGGATAAAATCAGTGACGCGTACAGAGCAAAAAAATAAAAATATTTCGACAGCAGAAGTCAATCAAATGAAAGACAATTTTATAGAAGAATTAGAAAAAGACGCAGTTGATTGTTTTATTAGAGGTTTGAGAACAGAACTTCAAACTAGAATAGAAAAATCACTATCATTTTCAGAAACAATTAACAGTGCGTTGGAAATAGAAAGATCAATTGCCGCAACAAAAGAACTAAGAAAAAGATCAAACTACCCTCAAATAGATGAAATAACAGAAAATACAATAAAAACTAATAAAGTTAATATTACTCGCGAAGATATCGCATCATGTCAATTCTGTGGAAAGATTGGACATATAGCACCAACATGTAGAAGTTTTATTGAACAAATATCAAATTTTAACCAACCCCAAAATCAATTTCAAACCAAAAATCAAAGACAATTTTTTCTCAATGTTTTTCAAAATCAAAGACAATTTTCTCCTAATATTTTTCAAAATCAAAGACAATTTTCTCCTAATAATTTTCAAAATCAAGGACAATTTTCTCCTAATAATTTTCAAAATCGAAGACAATTTTCTCCTAATAATTATCAAAATCAAAGACAATTTTTTCCTAATAATTCTCAAAATCAAAGACAATTTTTGCCTAATTATTCTCAAAATCAAAGACAAAATTTTCCTAATTATTCTCAAAATCAAACTAACGATCGATTTTAACCACGCAACAATTGGTCAAATAATAACCCTCCATACGAGTCTCAGGAAACTCAAAATAAATACAGCGAAGAAAGACCCCCTTGGAGAGAACAGGCACGTATCCAACAATGGAATAGAAATGACTCTGGAAGCGACCCTAACCATCCAAATAATTACCAGTCTAAACCCAATTTTACACAATAAGATAAAATAATATGCTACTATTGCAAAGAACCGGGTCTTATAATTAATGATTGCCGTAAGAGACAATATAATAATCAAGAACAAGAACAACCTCGACAATTAAATCATCCTCAACAATCAAATCCGGAAAACTCCAATGTCCATCCCAGATCGGTTGCTCAGAGGAAGGCCTAAATCAAGAATCACATGCATCTAATTCTAATTTCGAAAATATAAAGAAACAAAAAACAGCAAAAATCAACTTGAGCGTTACTAATACCATCCCTCATATAACATTATCATCAAACGGTTTACAAAATCCTGTAAGATTAATGATCGATACAGGAGCTGGACCAAATTTAATTAAAGAAAAATCAGTCGAATCATCTATAAGAATAAATAAACAAAATTGTCTGAAATTGTCAGGAATTAACGAACACCCACTATACACTCTTGGTCAAATAACAATAAATATTTTTGAATTTTCAACAATTTTTAGTATAATCCCAAATGAAGTTCCAGTAGATCACGATGGCGTTATAGGAACATAATTTTTTCAAAACAATAACGTAAAAATAAACTACGAACAGAAACAATTAAAAATAAATGAAAAATATCATCCGTTTGATTCTCAAGAAGTAATCAACATCCCAGCAAGAACAATTTTTGATTTCTATGTCCATGTTAAAAATAATGAAAAAGAAACCGGTTTCATTCCTGAACTTTTACCAAATAGTGGAATATTTTTAGGAAAGGTAATAATAACAAATAATAATGGAAAAGCCTATCTCAAGATTGCAAATACTTGTCCTCATCCAGTTGAAATTCCAGTCCGTACAGTAGAACTTTTAGATTTTGACGAAATCAAAATACCAGATTATTATACGGAAACTTCAAATAAAAAACAAACTCAAAATATATAATCACAACCAGTTGAACATACATTTAACTATTTTGATACTCAATCTAATCAAGAAGATCACTTTCATCAAATTTTTAACAATAACGAAGAAAATAAACTCGAAAATATAAAGAAATTATTAAGCCTAGAACATTTAAATCAAGAAGAATATACTCATGTTGAAAAACTTATTCTTAACAATGAAGACATTTTCCAAATCCCAGATGAACCTCTTGAAGCAACTAACGTACTAAGACACAATATCCCTACAGGAGACAGTCAACCCATATTTACGCGACAATACAGACTTCCCCAGGTTCAAAGAGAAGAAATAACTAGACAGGTCAATGAACTAATAAAAAATAAAATATTAAAGCCTTCTAAATTCCCTTACAATTCACCTGCTTTTCTCATAATTAAAAAACCGGATTCCCACGGAAATAGAAAATGGCGAATGGTTTTAGATTACCGTAAATTAAATAAACAAACTATAGGAAATTGTTATCCCCTCCCTAATATCACGGATATCTTAGATCAGTTAGGACAAGCACAGTACTTCTCGGTCTTCGACCTGACCAGTGGTTTTCACCAAATAAAAATGAGTCCGGATGACTCGCATAAAACTGCCTTTTCAACGCCCTACGGACACTATGAGTTCGACCGCATGCCTTTCGGTTTAAAGAATGCACCTGCAACTTTCCAACGTTTAATGGATCTCGTTTTAACCGGCCTTCAAGAAATCGAATTATTTGTATATTTGGATGACATAGTCCTATATGCAAATACCTTAGAAGAGCACGAAGAAAAATTCACAAAATTAGCAAATAGATTAAGAGAAGCAAATTTAAAACTCCAGCCAGATAAATGTGAATTTTTACGTCCAGAAGTAGTTTATCTTGGACATGTGATAGATAAAGAAGGAGTTAGGACAGATTCGAAAAAATTAGAAGCAGTAAGAAATTTTCGCATTCCGAAAAAACCTAAAAACATAAAAGAATTTATAGGACTTGCAGGATATTATAGAAAATTTATTGAGGCCTTTTCAAACATTGCAGCTCCACTCAATAGATTATTAAAAAAAGATGTAGAATTTAAATGGACAGAAACTCAACAAAAAGCATTTGATACACTAAAAAATAAATTGTGCGAAGAACCTTTATTACAAAGACCTGATTTCACGAAACCTTTTGTTTTAACAACCGACGCTTCCGGTTATGCAGTCGCAGGCATTTTATCCCAAGGCAAGATTGGCAAATATAAGCCAATAGCATAGGCATCACGATCCTTGAGCGATAGCGAACGAAAATTCGATACCTACGAGAAAGAAGCTTTAGCAATTGTATTTTCTGTAACTGATATCCGACCCTATTTGTACGGAAGAAAATTCACATTAGTAACCGATCATAAACCATTAGTGTGGTTCCAAAATTGCAAAGACCCTTGTTCTCATGTAACAAGGTGGACATTAAAATTAGCAGAGTACGATTTTGATGTAATCTATAAAGCTGGCAAAATGAATGTGAATGCCGACGCCCCATCCAGAAATCCGACAGAAAATATCGAGAATTAATGATACTGAAGTAATAATTGCAAATCATATATATTTAAGAAATCCTGAAGAATTATTAAATCAAGGGTTACGAAAACCTGAAGAATTATTTTATCCCGAAATACGAAATCAAGAAGAAATTTTAAATCAAGAAATACGAAATCAAGAAGAATTATTAAATCATGGAATAAGAAATTATAAAGAATTATCAAATCGAGAAATACGAATTCAAGAAGAAATTTTAAATCAACAAATAAGAAATGATAAAGAATTATTAAATCAAGAAGTACGATATCCTGAAAAAAATTTTAATCAAGAAATAAGAAATGATAAAGAATTATTAAATCAAGAAATACTAAATCAAGAAGAATTATTAAATCAAGAAATTAGAAATGATAAAGAATTATTAAATCAAGAAATACGAAATCAAGAAGAATTATTGAATCAAGAAATGAGAAATACTAAAGAATTATTAAAACAAAAAATACGATATCCGGAAGAAATTATAAATCAAGAAATAAGAAATGAAAAAGAATTATTACATGAAGAATTAGGAAATCCTGAAGAAATTATAAATCAAGAAATAAGAAATTATAAAGAATTATTAAATCGAGAAATACGAAATCTTAAAGAATTATTATTAAATCATGAAATGAAAAATCCAGAAGAATTATCAAATCAAGAAATACGAAATCGAGAAGAAATATTAAATAAAGGAGAATTAAAGAGCGAAATCACTGAAAATAAAATAAATAGTACTAACTTTGAATCGACTCCAAGTGGCAGTACAAGTCCAAGTTTTAAAAACATTAATTGTGAAAATAAAATTAATCCTATCGTAGAAGAGCAAAAAATCCAAGTTTTAAGAAAAATAAGAAAAAATCAAGACAATCATCAATGGAGAAAAATTATGATCTTGCCTATGAGATTAAGAAAAAAGAATCCAGAAATACATGAAAATTATGAAGAAGAAAATAAAAACATTGCTGAAAATTCTCAGAAAGAAGAATCAAAAGAAGAATTTAAAAATACAAATCTGGAAATTAAAAAGCGAGGTAGACTACGTAAGGCTATACTCGACTCACCTAAAATAATCCCTGTTTTTGAAAACAAGAAGAGAGGAAGCCTAAAGAACGAAAAAGAGAATTTTGAGTCAAAATATTTAGAAATTAAAAAGCGAGGTAGACCACGCAAGGTTATGCTCGAAAAGCAAAAAGTAATCCCTACTCCTACAGTTAAAAAAAGAGGTAGGCCTAGAAAAGAAACTATATAAAATTCTGAAACAATGGAAGATTCAGATTCCAATCCCGAATATTTTGATTATTTAAAAGAAAGAGGGAAGTAGCGAGTAGACGTGTTGTGTTAATGTTCCGGTGAACTTGAAATCGTGTACATTGACTTGTCATATTCTGAATTTTGAGACCGATAACTCCAGATCTTTTTTTGCAAGTGCATAAAGTGTGCGGTGTCTTCAACGGTGCAAGCTCTGACTATTTGGATTAATGTTTTTCAAGTGCTGTGGTGACAATGGATGGTTTTGATCTGAAGGAAGCTCTTGGCAACTTTGCAAAGAGCCTGGAGGAGCTCAATAGTTCGCACAATGAGCTACGTAAAGAAGTACGTGAGTCTTGTAACATTTCGAAAGAAATTAAAGATAATATGGGGATTTTATCTGAGAAAGTGGTTGGCCTGGAAAAGAAAATAGATTTTGCAGAACGTATAGAGAGAGAACAACATTGCGATCTTTGGTATGAAAGACGATGACAATCGTACAGGCCTGCTCGCTACAATAATATCAACATTCCAGAGTGTTAATTTGGATTTACCCGAGGTGGCAATCGCGGTTGTATTCAGACTAGGAAAAACTAAAGGTAACCGCCCGGTCCTTGTGAGGTTCATTGCAGTGAGATGGGTGAAACTCATTTTTACTAAACTATCGGAATTTAAAAAGCTTAACCTCGTCATTGCAAATGATCGTTCCAAGCAGGAAAGGGAGCAGAGGAAAGAACTTCGTATCCAGGAAGAGCGCTTGAAAGCGGTCGGAATCCATGCCAATATTAGAAGAAACAAGCTCCATGTTGGTGATAAAGAAATCGCAGCTGATGAGGTGGAATACCTAATTAAAGGTAGTAAAAAGCGCAAGGTTCAGGACGACTCCAGTGATGTTGTAGAGCAGCTAGAAGATGGAAGAAAAATAAAGAAGAGAGGCCGAACATCAAATCGAGATCTTCTGACTTAGGACAAGAATAATAAAAGTATGAAGTCCTTCCTGACGGGGAATAAAATTGACCCCCCTCTTGATTCTCAGTTCTCGCAGAAGAATGACTCGGCAGCATAGCTGCAAGTCCCTGCCTTTAATTCCCAAGGTAAAGTGATTTCTGAGTTATTTCCTAAGATCATCTTTTGGAACATGCATGGTTTCTCTAACTTGAAGGATATTGAAGATACATTCAAGTATGCTGATATCCTGTGCGTATATGAAACTTGGTTGGAATCACCGAGTTTGCACACTACAGGTTTCTCCAGGAATATGCAGCTGTTCCATTGGCCAGCTTGGAGAGATGCAACCAAAGGCAGAGCAAAAGGCGGTATTTTGGTGGCTTTGAACACACGGGTATATTCTGCACATGTAATTCACTCTTCTCATGATATTATTATTCTTAAGATTCGACGTGAATCGACAGAATTATTATTGGGGGTTGTTTACATCTCACCTCTTTCGAATGTTAATACATTTTTAGAGGATCTCGATGTTGTGTTCTGCTCAATCCATGATACGTATTCGAAGCTGCCTATAATTATAGGTGGTGATTTTAATTGCAGATTAGGCACGCTTAATGAATTAGACGAAAATATTTTCTTGAACTGCGACAACTTTCATGCTGTTAGGACTTCGAATGACCCTGTTATTAATAATAGAGGTAAGCGATTGGCTTTATATATGAGCAGGAAAGGGTTTTGTCTTTTGAATGCTAGATCACGAGCAGATTCACCTGCGAATTTCACGTTTAAAATTCGTTTAGGTTCCAGTATTATAAACAAATCCAAGGTAATAACTCTAAAGATGTAAAGTTAATATTCAATAACAGTAAATCTGTCGATTTTACCGAAGGCTTGAGATGGAAGGATGAGATTACACTTGTTGATGGAAATGTTGATATGCTGAATGATAACTTAATAACTACAATTTTCGAAACTGCAAAGGAATTAGGCATGACTCATAAAGTGTTTGGTAGGACGGGCATTAGATCCGCTGACAAGCCGTGGTTTGACAAGGATTGTCACATAGCTAGAAGTAGCATGGTCGTAGCGTTTCTGGCCTTTCAGGGAAGTGACAACAGTGAGATGTGTCGTGTGGCGTATTTTATAAGCCAAGAAAAGATATTTGAAACTTTTACAGAATAAGAGAATCGGCTATGAAAATAACATTGTAGATGAAATAGCTTCTGCCCATAGCTCATCTACTTTTTGGTCTATTATAAATAAGAGGCGTAAGAAATTCACTGCACCTAACGTTATCAGTCTAGACACGTGGTATAATTGGCTGAGAGATCTATTTCCAATTAAAATAATTAGTCGCCCCCTTGAAGTCTGTATTTCTCACCCTGTGCTGGACGGCTCTATAACATTTTTAGAGT
>CAKNYM010048068.1:18620-39758 GCA_932195095.1 Andricus curvator | reverse complement strand
GACAGGCAAAGTTCATTTCAGTGAAAATTGGTTCAAGCTAGGCGTGTGCGGGTGCTACTTTGAAGGGCATAAACAGTTTTAGAATAGACTCTTGGTCAGCCTACATTAAATTGTTTGAAAGCTTGGTTAATAGTTCACTATTATACGGGGTCCAAGTATGGGGGCAGGCTTCTCTTGAGGCTTTGGAGAGGGTTCAGCTGAGTTTCTTTAAGAGACTTCTTCATTTACTCTCTCTTGGATTGAAAAAATTTCTTGTATGGACTCTTCACGGTATCCAAGACAGTGCTTAGAGAGAATAATTGGACTGGCAAGGTCTAAGCCCAGAAATAATTATTCAAACTGGTATTCGCAACTCAGACATTATTTTGAGGCATGTAACATGTTGCACTTATGGAGCGGGGCCTCTCTGGAAGGCCTGGCTTCTAGTGCGAGCATAGTTTTGGGTGGTTACATGAGAGCCTCGCTTAGAAGGGATTTGGAAGCTAGGACCCGTTCTAGGAGCCTGCAGGTCTGGCTTTGTATTTCCTTAAATCAGGGAACTCAGCCCTATCTCACTTGCAGAATGGACTTAAATTTTAAAAGGGGTTTATCTTAGCTAAGACTCGCAAATAATCACTCAGACCACATCTTTTTGTTTGGTAAAAGGCATAAAATTTTTAGTTCAGATTCATGTCTGTTTTGTTTTGCCGATAGTGTTGATCTTAACCATTTTCTTAACGAGTGCTCTCGATTTACAGAAATTAAATCAAAATATTTTACTGAATCATCGACGTGTGCTGACCAAGTAATATTTGGGAAAGGTGTTTTATCTTTAATTGACACAGTTAGCTGTAAAAAATTTATTAGAATGATTTTAGAAATGCTGGAAATACCGCGATAGTTTTAGAAAAAATTTTCTGCATATTCATTGTAATTATTTTTGTTACTGATGTATGTATTGTAAATGTGATAGACGGTATAGTCTAAATAAACTACTAACTATGTTAAAAGAAAGAGTTAAAACGTATAAAATAAGAAAATCTAATAATGAAGAAATACAAGAATCCAGTGAAGATGAAGGTAAAAATTATTATTTAAGCACCAGTGCATCAGAAGAAGAAAATGATAATGAAGAAAATTTTGAAGAAGATAATTATGATGAAGAAAACTATGATTTTGAGTATGACAATGAAAATCATTCTAATGATAAATTTAATGACGAAAATGTTAATAATGATAATCTAAATAATGATATCGATAATAAAATGAACGATACTGACAAAAAACACGATACTGATAATAAAAAAGGAAAACCAAATACTTCAAGATGATTTTGAAAATCTAAAGGCGATAGAATCAGTAGATAATCGTCCACCCCCGAAACCACCCCCTATTGAAATCCCGTTATCCGGCCCGTTTAATCCAAACAAAAATGTCGTAGAATTTCGTGACAAAATGTCTATGAGGAAAGATAATTATGTATATTTTACAACTACGGAAGGAAAACCTCGTGATTTTGGGTCTAGCATTCTCGAAAAACGACAACAATTGCCAAAATTTACTAAACTTGAAAAAAGACTCGCGAAAGAAATTAAAAAAGGTAAGCAATTTCACATTGCACTACCTATTGAAGGAGAAATAAAATATAATCTTACAGAAACTTTAAAAAACATAAAACTATGCATACTTTCCTTATGTAATTTAGCACAAAAATTAAAACTAAAGTCATTCAGTATAACAAAAACACCGTATGTTAATAACATACCATGGGAAGAAATATTAAACACAGTGCAAGTATCATTTTCTGAATCAAATATAAAAGTTATTATTTGCTTGGGAATAACACAATATCCCACTAAAGATACATAATATCAATTAATTGAAGAAGCACACTCATCAGCAATAGGTCATAAAGGAGTAACAAAAACTTACAACAGGATTAAACAAAAACATTTTTGGGAAAACATGAAGTTAGATATCCAAAAATACATACAATTATGCTTACAATGTCAATTGAAAAAATTAGTTCGCGTAAAAACAAAAAGCACGATGGGTATTACTGATACACCCGGTACAGCGTTCGAAAAAATTTCTATGGACATAGTTGGTCCACTTTATAAAACAACATCTGGTAATTTGAATTTTTTGACGATCCAGGATAATTTCACAAAATACTGATTAGCTATACCCTTCCAAATCAACAAGCTAGTACTATGTATAACCGGCGCATTTATTAAACGATTTATATGCATTTATGGTTCACCGAAAGGAGTATTAACAGATCAAGGACAAAATTTTCTAAGTAATTTATTAAGAAGATTAGCGAAGCGATTCAGAATCCGACAATTTAAAACAACTGCATTTCACCCTCAATCAAATGGTTCACTTGAAAGGTCTCATCATTCATTAGCAGAATATCTTAAACAATTTGTTGATAAAAATTCAGAATGGGACGAATGGTTAGAATTACCAACATTCTCTTATAATACAAGTGCACACGAAAGCACAAAATGTACCCCATATGAGTTAGTTTTTGGAAAAATAGCACGACAACCATCAAGCGAACCACCACCACCACATGAAAAACTCGAAACATACGACGATATAACAATACTATGATAGAAAAATTAACCCTCATGATTTCAATGTAGAAGATAGAGTATTTTTACTAGAAGGAGGAAAAATTCGACAATCATTATTCAGACCCTCATGAAGTTTTAGAAATACTAGGAAATGGAAACGTAAAAATTAAAATAGATAAAGCATCAAAAGTCGTACACATGAATAAACTTAAAATTTCACATATTGATATTCAAGAAAAAATTAAATGAAAAACCAAACAATAAATTTACCCAAGCATTAAAAATATAGTTTTATTTTAGTCAAATTTTATTCAAAATTCTTACTCTCTCCAATTACAGACTTGAAACGAAATTACTATGGAAATTCAACACCAACAAAGAATTGGTGAACTATCCAATATAATGGACATAGACGTAAACAAATACACTCTTTTACTAACCTTAATTATAAATTTAAAAAAATTAGTAAAAAAAATAGAAATAAATTACAGCTCACTATATGTTACATTATAATCATATATCATAATTAAATTAAACAAAACAAAATAAACAAAAAAAATAGTGCAAATAATAAATACTTTGATATTCCAAAATTGAGGTTAAAATGTTCAATAAATTTTTCTTCAGATTTTCAAACTGTAAAATTTGCAATTATAAGACCTTAAATTTTACATTAAAAAAATTAATACATTGTACCACGCCCGATGCCTCGTTTTAAATGATTGAGAATAAGTAATTAGTAAGTTTAGTTATAATACCCTGGCCGACCGAACGAACGGAACGGATACGCCACAGCGTATCCTTATAGTATCCACATCGTATCCTCTCCGTATCATGCAAGAAAAACTCATTAAAGAAGAAAGATTAACATTTCACTTGTTGAAATTCGGATTCTACGTGAACTTTTGAGTTAAAAGGTCACAGAGTAATCGCAATAGTTTTTCTTGCAACATTAAAAACTTTAAAAAAATCTAATACTTATCGATGACGTGCGCTGAAGGCGACTTCAAACGCATCGTCGTTCAGTAACAGTTAATAGGCGTTATCCGTCGACGATGCGTTCGAAGTCACCTTCATCCCACGTTATCCATAAGTATTATATATTTTAGAAGTTTTTAATGTTGCAAGAAAAACTATTGCGATTACCCCGTGACCTTTTAACGCAAAATTTCACGTAGAATCCGAATTTCAACAAGTGAAATGTTCATCTTCCTTTTTTAATGAGTTTTTCTTGCATGATACGGAGATGATACTGTGAGGATACGCTGTAGCGTACCCGCTCCGTTCGTTCGGTCCGCCAGGGTAATAATCACCTAATAAATCACCTTCAAATAAAAACATTAATTTCTATTATAGAAATTTACTAAAGTATTATATCCATTCTAAAAAAAATAATACACTAATATTGTCATTTAACAATAATCTGTCAACTGATAACAAACCGTTTCCCTATTTACGAATATTTTCATATTAAAGAAGCAAAACAAATATACAAAGTGCGCAAATATTGTTTAGTAGTGTTAGTACTTATATTCAAAAAATTCCTACTACCCTATCGTGCATGCTAACTACTAATCCAAATATGTATTTCTGTTTAGGAACCAGCCTATTTCCGAGGAGCATTATATTTCATGTTTTTTTTTTTTTAGAAATCAATAGTTTTCACAAATATTCGACTAATATTACCCTTTAAGTTGGTTTTAGCATTATGATTCCAAATTCAGTGATTTATAGAAAATATCAGTAACTTGAAAGCAAATAGAGATCACTACGATCAGCATTATCATCATGTAACATTTAAGTCTTGAGAAAACAATATGTCAAGTAACATACAAAGTAAAAATAAAAATAAATTATGTAAACAACACCTTTTGTAAAGATAACAAAGCGCTAGAAGCTAACTACCATCTTTTGGATCATTAGGCCTTTATTTTATCACAAAAAATCCCTCCATGCTTCTATTTTCCATTTCAAATTCTCCACTGATACAATTTTAATCCTTTTTTCTAACCAAAATTAACCTAATTTCCCAATATCACCAAATCCTATTTTGCTAATTAAATAAAATTAACTTCAAGATAAAGTTACAATCAATTTTGGAAATTGTAATTACTCAATTAGAAAATTATCATTCTAGAACTTTCTTTTACACATAATTATGTAAAAATTATTCATTTATAAATTCAGTTGAATATAGTTATATTCAAACTTCAAAAATTACTACTATACAAACTATAATAAAAGAAAAAGACAAAAATAATTAATGTGTGCAGCAGTCTACAATTATGATTTAAATAAGAAATAGATTGAATATATATTCAGTGATTAAAAACTTAATTTTAGTTAATCACTTTATTGACTCTATATATTTAATTTTAAAATTGTGTACTAACATATACTAGAAATTAATATTAATTAAAAGTAGGTAATTAAATATAGATTCTTACCTAAGTATAACTTTGCATTAACTAAAATCCTGCGAAATTGGAATCTTTTCTTATTTTTGTACAGAAATCATTCAAACGCACCAACCACCGTGAAGCATAAAAACACTTCCGAAATTATGATGTTTCGCTTTATTACCCAGCGTCGTATCAATTTACGTAATAAAAAAAGATTTTGGTAATCAACGTAAGATATTTTATTTTAAATGATATGTTTAATATTCAAATTTCTACTCAGACTCAATTAATGCACATTCGAATAAAAAAAGGAGCGAGAAACGTAAAAAAAGATTTTAGTAATCAACGTAAGATATTTCATTTTAAATTATATATTAAATGTTCAAAATTCTATTTAGACTCAATATATGTGCATGAGAATGAAAAAACAAGCAAAAAACGTAAAAAAAAAGATTTTAGTTATCGGCATAAGATATTTTATTGTAAGTTATATATGTAATGTTCAAATTTCTATTGAACCTCAATGTATGGGCATGCGAATGAAAAAACAAGCGAAAACCGTACAAAAAGATTGTGGTAATTAACGTGAAATATTTTATTTTAAATTATGTACTTAATGTTTAAACTTTTAATTAGACTCAATATGAATGTATGCAAATTTAAAAAAAAACGAGCAATATAAAAAATATTTTCAGTAATCGATGTAAGACATTTTTTTAAAATTATATATAAGATATGTAAAAATTGGCGAGAAAAGAAAAGTAAAACGAAAATAACCTATCAAACTAATTTACCAAAATAGACCAAGGCTTTTCATTTTTCTTTCTAATTACAACAATTAGGTTAAGTTTCGACGACACCTTCAAATATATACAATTATACATAGAAAGTTTCAAAAAATAACAATTCAATTTTTTTCTTCAAAAACACATTTTTTTTCAAATGAGCATTGTTTTTGAACATATTTCATTTTACTCATATGTTCAAAAATTTAAGGGGGGAGGTGTCACGTCCTCTGACGTATTATAACTATATTATTTATACTTATATTATTAATAATCGCTACATTTATACTTATAATTTATATTATTAATTATGATAGAAAAGGATTATGTACTTATAAAAACGCACAAAATCGTGTATGTACATTTTTATCCATCATGATAAAATCAATAGTCTAAATTCCGCAGTACAAACCACGCAGTTTGGAAATCTTGACTTTTCTATATACCGTTAAAATACAATGAGTTCTCGCCTACAAATCTCAGAGCGCAGCTCATAAAAATCAGCCACGAAACATTAAAGAGGGTGGCACAATGACCAGTTCCTTGGACTCAAGGAACGGCACCCCCGTGTACTACGCCTTCAGATATAGACACCTGGATATCAATTGATTTCAATTGTTACGTCCCCTCGCCGTCAAGTTTTTGGTTGTTACCACAATGGAATCTGACGTATATAAACCCAGGATCAGAATTAGAACATCAGTCTATCTCCAAATTTCAAATCGGGCGGAAGCTCTGCTGAAAAGTACATCGGGAAGTCAGTCGATCTACAAAATTCATATCGGGCGGAAGCTCTGCTCAAAACTCAAGTCCATCTTCAAAATTCAAATCGGGCGGAAGCTCTCCTCTAGTGCACATTTTCAAATTAAGATTCAAATATCAGATAGACTCCGGTCATTTGGAAAGAATTTTCCAAGTAGTCGAAAATACCATCGTAGAGGGAAGATAGGTATAGAGGCGACAATGCAGCGGGCAGCTTGAAGCACGCTAAGGGGAGCGAGACGGCAGGGGAAGGCTCAGTTAGGTTTAGTTTGGGAACCAGCAACGCGTGGCGCTAGTGCCACGAACCAGTGCTTTATGCTTAACGTGTGTCAGTGGGGTAGGTGAAGAGAGTGTGCCGTGTACATGAGTCGAACTGCAAAAAATTTAGAACCCTTATACCTGGACTGGTCTTTCCAAACTATATTCTGGATATTCACTTTCTTCCAATATTTTCGTGAATGGAAATATCCACCGATGCGTTTTTCATTTGAAACTTTGTATTTTAATATTTGAAGTTAAAATTGAAAAACAAACGAGTTTTTTTTCAATGACCCCATTAGAAATTTTTTTATTCGCTTAGACGAATAATTCTTTTCTTAGAATGATTAATTACAATAGTCATTATTATCACAATATGTGAGCATTTATTGAATATTATTTGCTTTTAAATTGTAACCATAATAAACACGTGGAGTTATTAATCAATACACTAATAAAAATGTACAAATAATGTCCTTCGCATACAATAATTATTTTCTTAGAATTATAATAAAATTTATGGGCATTTTTTGCATTATTTGATTTTGTACTTATACATTCTCTACTCTCATACTTATCTTTCTGCACTCGTGGAAAAAATCTGAATAATGTAGGTACAACTTCAAAAAGAAACTTATAAATAAGAAAACATTTTATCGTTATCGTAGGTACAGTTGAGCTCTCGGATCCAATAACTCACCCGACTCTCGTACTATTTTACAAAGTACATATTTCAATCAATTTTGAATGAATTTATCTAAAATATTCCAGACATTTTCTTTGAACTATATAGAACAACTTTCTCGCTGGAAGTTGTTTTAGATTTGAAGTGGCCTCGATACTTTTTGTCTCCGAAAGTTGAAAAATGTGGTTACAGATCGGCCTTAATTTGCAATTGGATATTATTAAACAAAAGGTCATTTTAAACTTTTTATTATTTTGTAGGCATTCGCTGAGTATACTTTGTATGTGTCCTTACTTTCAAAGAGTTTCAATAAAATTTGTACGAGTTGTGATGATTTGTGTTTTAATTACTTATTGAATATTAGGGAAAAAAATTTCTTTTCAGTTTTTAATTTTTATTCTTAAAACTAATTTTAAGACATAAAAATTCTAAATATGCCTTGTTGAAATATAGAAGCCTACATCTAGAAAATTAATTTTGTGAATTTGAAAATTCCCATTCCTTGAGACCCGGGGCAACGCTTTTAGCGTTTTCGAGCGTCCGGCGAGTTTAAATTCGAGAGCTCAAGTGCAGAAATTGTTTGAATGAAACACTTAAAAAAAAAATCAAAATTGCGATTCTAACTCAACATTTAAAAATATTAAAAGTATAACAATAACAAAATCCTATAATATTAAATAACGAACTAATAAACAAGAAATACATTTCTTCTCTTGCTTCTCCAGTAAAATATGATATACAATATCCTTGAGGGTTTCAACTTTTAATATTATTTGTATAATTTGGACGTATTTATTCGACAAAATTGATATTTATTATTCTACACGTAGAAAGAAGAATATTCTCCAGAAGTATGGGCTCCTGCAATTCTAACATTGTTAATGTAGGGAAAAATCAGACAAAGTATTATGCCCCATTACGGGAATTTTCCGATAAATAATTTTTTTGACGTAATTAATTTCTTCACGTAATTTATACACGGCTCCTGAGTACAAAAATATATATTTTTACCAAAACAACAAACAATCATATTTCCTATACTTTTACCAATACGGTAACAAATGTTTCAATTGTTATGTAAAAAATCGTTGCTTTGTCCAAATTTTTCATTTAAAAAAAGTTCAGTACTGAAAATGGAGAGAATATTCTTATTTCTTAAGACTACAAGACATAACGATCTGCTTTATAAATATTTGATTGTTTCCATAGAATTTATACGTGAAAAGTATTGAAAATAACGCACATTCCATTTTCACACCTGCAAAGTTCTGAAATTGTTACAGAGATTTATATGTAAGGAAAATTCATTAACAACCCTACCGTTTATGTTGTAATCCAAAATTTACTATTGCAGAGTGGCAAGGAAGGTTTGAAGCACCCTACATATAGAAAGGCAAATTGCAGTGGATCAACATTACCACTAAAAACAATAACTTTCCGTCTAAAAAACTCTCGTCATATTAGTCCAGGCATCTTGTAATTTTTCACCGCGTTCGTTTTCTATAGCGTTTCACTGAGAATTTCAATGGGATGGGAATTTGAACTTTTCCAAACATGACTACGGCGCTTCCCGAAAATATTTTTGAACAATTTTCCAAAAACAGTGTTTTCGTAGACTGCTTTCGTAAGCTTTAGAAAATTCTGAAAAAGTTAAAAAAAAGAAGAAAATTCTTTCAAGAATAGGCGCAGAGTTGTATGTCTTCAAAGAACCCCGATTTTTTTCAAAAAGGAGGCTAAAAACCCAATTCTGAAGTTAATATTTGTACTTTAGAACCTGTCAATTTTACGAAAAAATATTCTCCATTCTAATTAAAGTGTACGCAATTTCGAGTAATTCTAAAAAGAACAATGACCGAACCTCAAAGTGTCATAAGTTATGGCCTCCCAAACTTGACCACTTTTGACGTATTCTTCAGAGCAAATTACTCGTGTTTAGTTTGTTGAAAATAATTCTTTTGTGGGTAAATCTATGTTAATGATGGCAGAGAAAAAAATTTCATGTAGAAAATTATGTGTAAATGTAAAAAAAAACATCTTCCAGCCTTCATAGGTCAAGAGTTAGGACTCTTAAAAAAAACACATTTTTTGCTATTTTTAACCAGAAAAAGTTTTTTAAATAGCTCGTTCGGCAAATATCCTACGGAAAACGGCAACGGCATTAATAACATAAGTAACAAACCGTTCCAGATGAAAATAAATTTTTTCGTACAAGATGCCTGGACTATATTCAAACTTTTACATATGACGGAAATTTTTTAAACGTTGCTTATTTTAGGCATCTTCTGCATTTTCCTGCTGTCTTTTGCCTCTTTTTTATCTTTTAGGAGCGTCAATAAACGCAGGTAAAAACGTCCAAATAGATCCTGATAGTCCAGCGGTTGAAAATTAAAGTTCTACATATTTTTGTTATTTCTTTCCCCAGAAAGCATTTATATCTCATATAGTTATGAAATTTCAACATTATTTATAACTAAATTTTTTCTACATATATTAATAAATACTATATTCGTACAAATTTCTACAAACAACAAGTTTTGTGTTATGACTGAGTACAAGTTTTTTAAAAATATAAGTGATTGCAATGTCGTACTGGAAAGATTATAAACTAATATTATCATGGAAAAAATGTTAAAAAATATGATTACCATCAACTTAAAAGAATAATTCAATGAAAAACATAATATCTACATTTTTCCATGAAAATAAGGGATCTATTCGCCATAAATATGCAAAGACATATTTTTGTAGCAAATGAAATAAGGCGAAAATTAATAATAATCAATTATAAATTAAAATATTTATAAGGGGTATATAAAAGAAAAAAGAATTCCGAATCTCAATTTGCAGACTCGATTTTTCTGTTCCCTTTGGGTTATAAATGAACCACGTGAAAAGAGACATGAATCAGATAATATTTAGAGGTCGCTTATAGTAAATTTGTCTGGTTTTACACAAATATTCATCTTTTTTAAAACAGCTGATCATACTGGCAAATGATGAAGAATGTAAAAGATGCGGCTTATTAAAAAGAGTATTTTTGGATCATCAGTCTCTTCATAAATTATGCATACTTGAAGACCTCTCCATAAGCGGGATAGATAATTCACACTACGTTAAAACAATTTCCTTCGCATATCTCCCTAAGAATGCATAATTATAAAAATAATTACGATAAAAAATCATTTTAATGAGTCACGTCTTTTATATTCTGTATATAATTTTGCGTAATGACCTGCCTTTTTCGAGAAAAATCAATTTTTCTGTAAAAACAAACCAATTTATTTCTCCTTCCACGTGGTTCATTTTTAACCCACAAGAAACAAAAAAATCGAAAATGCACGTTGAAATTCGGACTTTCTTTTGTTTAAGCACACCTAATATTCATATGCTGTTAAGTTATAAATAAACAAACGCTTTTTGCTACGTCCAGGAAAGTATTATGCTCCCAGTGGACAAAAAAATTAAGGATGTCCTAGAGAAGTCTTCGGGACATCCTTAAGATGTCTTTTGGAACATGTCTTTTGGACATCCTGGGGATGCTCTTAAGACGTCTAATGTCAGTACAAAAGATGTCCCGAGAACGTCCTATGTTTTTAAGACGTCTTTAGGAAATCTTTACGACATTGGACGTATTAGACTTTGATTGGACTGGCATTGGACGTCCTAGGGATGTCCCAAGGACGTTCTAGGGATGATCATGGTTTTGTGCCCTCTGGGCTATTAGTGATATATTATCACACAATCTTCAGAATGAATACTCATAGTTATTATTAGAAACTGTTCAAAATATTATCAAACATTCTCTGTAAAAACCAGAGGTCTTTTTTTAAATATGATAACTTCATGCTGTTATTATTTTCAATGTAGAAAAACGACTCTGGAATCCCACGAGCGATTTCATTTTAGTATGACTCAAGACAGGTTTTTTAGTCGTATTTCAATACCTGGAAATAGCTCTGAAATAATAGTATTTTTACAGTGTTAACAAGACTGTTGATTTTCAGTGTATTTCAGACCTACTAAAAAAATCTTGTAACTGACTAAATTTTCATGTGAAAAATTCAAAAACTTGTACAATTTAATTTGCACAATTCATTGAATTTGCGAAATCGAAGATAGTGAACTAAGTCCAAAGTAAAATTGGATTGAAAAATAGCACTGTAAAAGTATAAGAAACTTATTTTTGTGAAAGTATATTTAACAAATTACAATTTGTCTTTGACCATAGTCACCAAGAAACTTTATCTACGTTTCTGTAATGGAGAAAGACTTGCGATTCCGATAATTTTTTAGAACCAAGAAGTTTCAGTTTGCTTCTTTTAATTAATATACGTCCTGCTTTCTAAATTTTATATCTACATTTTTCAATCCTCTATTTTTCCAATCAAAAAAATCAAATGATCTAGAAAAGAGGGGGATTACTATACTGACTCAGAATTAAATAAGTATAAAATGCTACCCTAGGGAAATTCTGAATGATTATTTTCATTTATTTCTTCTAACTGAGATAATTAATACACTACTCTATACATTTGAAAATTCATTTTTAATGAAATGCATATTTGGCAAATATTCAAAATCGACGAGATTTAGCAGCAGTTCTTGGTTACGGTGAAAACCTGGCAAGTAAGAATTTCTTTCACTTCTCACGCTTATCCTGTCTTCTGACTCACTTATACCACACACATTCTTGGCTCATGCCACTCACACACATTAAGCATACTTTCTATCGGTGAAGCACTGGTTCCGTCCCTCCTTCCCTCCTAACCGTTTACTGGTTCGCGATACTAGCGCCTCGCATCGCTGGTTCCCGAACTAAGCCTACTCCTGACGTCTCATTCCCCGCGCCCATCTTCTAAGCTTGGTGGGCATTGTCGCCTCTATACCTATCTTCCCTCTACGATACCATTTTAAGAATAAAAGTAAAATCAGTGTTGTGCTTCGGAAATTTACAATCGAACGGCAGGGGACCGCAGCCTACCTGCCCAGTAATAGAGTGCTTGTGAAAAACCTCATTCTCAACCATCGGAACGGTGAATGACAGAAGGACAATCCACGTCGGCGTGAATCCCCAAACAGTTACTCGTCGAGTTAAATACTGAACAAATTGGAATATTTATTAGGTAAGTTTCAATCAATGAGTTAGTAACACTCAATATTTAAATTTCTTTTTAAAAACTCGTCATTAAGGTCTTCCTTTATTTCAAGGTGGAGATCTGGATGAGGAGTTTCGCTACCCGAGAGTCTCCAGTGCAACATAATTTAAAAAGCAAATACAACTAAAATTAAACTCAATTTTGAAAATATAATCCTTTCCTTTTAAAATTATTCAAATCAGCTATAACTAACTAACTTTGTAATTTCCTAATTTTAATAAATTCAAATATTATATATACAATTGTATTTCCGATTAATTTGTAGATTATTTTGTAGTTATCTCAACCTTCGGAAGTTATTCTCATCCCTGTTTCGAAATCCTATATTTCGTTCAAAAACGAGAAAACCTTCTTAATTAATTATTTTTAACCAGGTAAGTTTGTTCCCTTCAGGACGTAACACATTCTTCAAACTATTTTATTTCCTAAAACGCATTCTCTCCTTTGCCTGCTTAGTCAAGCTTTGTTCATAACATACCGATGCAAACCGATATGAGTTCTCTGAAAGAACACATTGTGTCGCACTTTTGTTACGCATCTACATTTAGAATTAGGCTAATTATATTTCATGAAGAGGAATAATAAAAATTGAAATTTCATTATTATGACACTTATCATTATTATTACACATCTAAGTACTCAAAAATTATGAGAAAAATGTTGAAAATTGTTTCTTTTTTTTCAAATTAGACACAGCCTATTTTCCTCCTGTTTGTGAATGATTTACAATTGTTTAAACAATTATTATTCATTTAAGAAATATATTTTTCTCTGTAACTCGTGGAAAATTAATATTTTCAAGATATAAATTCCAGAGAATAATAACTTGTTACAATTTGAGGGAGAAAAGATTGTTTACACAAATGGTAATTGTTTAAATAATGAGCAATTATGTAAAAAACAAAACATATTCTTACCATTCATAAAATCTATCACTTTTATCCCGAAAACAATAATTTTCCACGATTTTAAGAAAAATATAATTCCTAAACAATTAATAATTGTTTGAATAATTAAAAATTATTTACAAAATACATGGAAACTCATCCCTTATCAACTAAAAATAATTCTTTTTAAAAAAATCCAAAGAATACAGTTTGTAGTATGAATTTAATAGAAAAATGCTATTTTGCTGTTTTTGGGTCACTTTCCAAGCACAATAACAATGGTTTGAAAGGGCGGGGGGGGGGGGGGTTGAAAAATTAAACTGAGAGAGAGAGAGAGAGAGAGAGAGAGAGAGGGCTCCTTCAGTGACTCTAAAGGCGGGTTTACACCAAGCGAGCATCGTTCGCGAACGCTGTTCGCGAGCATTCTCGAACAGGAGGCTCGCTCGGTGTACACGCTTGCACGCACCGAACAGTATTCGTGAACGCTGTTCGCGAACGTTCGTTCGTACTCGTCCGTGTTCCGTCACTTGTCGGTAAATCGACGAACCATCAAAGGGATTCAGAGTTCGTTGCGCGTCCGTTGTAAACGGTACTTCTGTAGCTCGCTTGGTGTAAACCCGCCTTTACACGCGACACAACGCTTGTGTCAGAGGCTTGGGTTACACTTTCGAGACGTGGTTTCACTCGACTCAGGCGCGACTCCCCATATCGAGGTCTAAGATGTTTACACATAAAAAAGTATGCTTGGCTTAGCTTGATATTAGTCAAGTACATTTCGAGCTGGAAGTAGCAGAAATTTATCTCTACTGGATCCAGTTTGGAATTACGAGCTTGGAAAGCCAACCAGGTTACAGTCGAGTTAAAACCAAGCAGAACTGATCAGACTCAAGGACTTAAGGCAACTATATATAGAAATTAATTAGAAAAATATTTATTTATTTACAAATAGAAATCAGCATGACTCATGATAACAAAGGAGCCTCCTTAGACTGAGCTTTCTATTTTGATATGTGGCTTCCCTCGTGAAAAGAAAGACCAACTTTAGATCACAGTATAGGCAGGTATAGTCCTGTCCCGGCAGTTTGAACCCCCAATATTCCATCATTATTAGGCTCATCACGAGTCAGGACCATAACCATGGAGGGAGGGACAGAGTTCCATAAATATAACGGAAACTGGTTGAAGCCTCTAGATCTCATAAATGCTCATAAATCAGCCCAGGTTCTTTAGGACTTTTAGGTATAGCTAATCTGTTGATACAGACAGCTATCCTTATTTCAAAGAGAGAGAGAGAGAGAGAGAGAGAGAGAGTGTGGTGTCTATTTCAATGCCCTCAAAATGAGGCAGGTATAGGCTGAAGGGAAAAGACCAGAAAAAGACCAAACGTGGTTTGAAACTGGTCTTAAAGTGATCTTAAGTTGGTCTTTCTTTTCACAAGGGTTATACCCTAATAGCACCGAAACTTGGGTCAAGCTTGGGTGAATGTCTTGTACAAGTCTCCCAATGTTGGTGCCAAGCTTGTGTCAAGCTTGGGTGAGAATTGTTATGGCCACTTTTCACAAGTTTGGCCGGTATTTTGACGCGTTTATTACGCCAGCGTTCCGAGAGATGTCGCTGCGGTCTAAAGCCTTCTGGTGGTATAGAAGCGCACTGTAATCAAAATCTTTCTTATCTACTGAGTCCAAAGTATCGATGCCGCTGATCAATAGATGGCGCTGCAGAATGCGTGGCGATACGTGGGCGTGTAAAGCTTGAGTCAATGTTGGGTGAATATTTTGCTCAAGTCTCCCAATGTTGGTGACAAGCTTCAGTCAAGCTTGGGTGAAAGTTGTGATTGCCACTTCTCCCAAGTTTTGCCGGTATGGTCCACGTGGGTGGCGCTGCTGAATACGTGGCGATACGTGGACGTACGAAGTAGAGTGACCTAGCGTAAGAAGCGTGCGGGGCCCCACAATCGGTTGGGGATGGGACAGAGCCGCCACTTTGCTTTGATTGTGTTATCATTCTCTATCGCTCTGCCCCCCCCCCTCCCCACCTTCCAACCGATTGCGGGTTACCCCGTTCACGAGTCACGCTGCCCAGGTGAAAAAAATTATATATAAGATTATATTTAGTGGACAAGACAGTGATATGTTTCATTTGCTTTATAAATTCGTCTGTATAAAACAAATGAAAAACATCAGTTTTTGTCCACTGCATATAAAGAGTATATCACTTTTCCACCTGGGTGGGCTCTTCCAGTTCCTCCGTCCATATGGCGATGGCTTCTTAATATGTATTTTGAAAACTATTTTCATGGAATTTTTTTAAATACAATGTACGAACACTTTCCTCTTGTTTTTTTTTCGTATCAGAGAGTCAAAAAAGTAAAAAAATTTGACATTCTTGATATATGTCTGAAAATCACATTTTTTCGAAAATCCTAAAATATAGGTGCGACAGTTAAATACCGGCACTTTGCCTGCCACTTTCGGCTGTGCTTATGCTAGTTATTCAACTTTCTTTTCTATTTTTGGTGAAAAATGTTATTTTTGGAAATATCACAAATGTCAGATTTTTCATGTTCTTAGTACCTGCTCTTTGGTATGCAATGGGAAAGATTAAAAATGCAACAAATTGTTCTTATAATTTTTATTCAATATACTCTCAAGAACTTTTATCTACAATTTTTCATGCCCTAAGATTCTTATGCTACTTACATAATGTGATCACTAAGTATTACTGTTTCAACAATGTGCTATTTCAATGAATTAATTAAGAAAATTTTATTTATTAATCCATTCATTTTGACAGCGTATACATGTTACATTATGGTGGTCCAAATATTTTTTTATCGAATTTTCATGCATATCGCCCGGAAATTGATTCAGATCCACAACAGAATAAATCCATTTTTTGTTTTTTTTTTGGAAACAATGATATTTAGAGGTGGCGTCAGCCCCATGAAGTTCGACGCGTATTTCCAATAAGAAAAAAGGACGCTTTTGTCAATTTCACACAAAATCGTCGATATGAGTTCAGTCGAGTTGAAACTCAACATTTGTCTATATTTGAATAAATTTCCTTAGGTCTCAGGTCACGGCTATTTGTAAAGATAAATGTTGAATTTCACCTCGATTCAGCTAATGTTGACGATTCTGATTAAAATGTACAGAAACGTCTTTTTTTTCTTATGGGAAATACGTGCCAACGGCGATACCACTCTGGAAACACCAGTTCTCGTAAGATCAGTGAAGTTAAGCATTGTTGGGCGCGGTTAGTACTTGGATGGGTGACCATCCAGGAATACTGCGTTGCTGTTGGCCCGTCGTGGGTGTGGTGGGCCCACATTGGTAGTAAATATCCACCTAGAAACACTACCCGAATCGGGTAGTGAGGCAATGAACTTTCGAGTTCAAACTGCTAATCAATTTTTTTTTTTTATGGGAAATACGTGGTAAACGTTTGTGGAACACCCTAATGTTATCCATAAATAATAAATAATAAATAAATAAAAATAAATAATGCATCCATAAAAAATTCAAACTCAATAAATTACACATTCATTCGCGTCATTCAAAGGTTATACATTACACAAACCTACATTAGCATGGACGAAATTATTTTTGAAAAGGGCACTTCTTGTATTTTTTCACCAACACATTTGTGCATGTACCACATACTTTTTCTTCAAAATTGAAATCCATGCAAAAAATGATACATCGATCGCAAGTGTATTCCAGTTACAAACAGGGCAGCACTGTACAGTAACGAAAAAGTTCAGCAAAATCAGTTTTTTTTCAATAGTTCAAAGCTCAACGACCAATTTGCCAGCGACGGAATCCGCAGTGGGGGCGTGCTGACTCTAACGAATGACAAAACAGTAATTCAACTGCCCAGTATTGGCTGATCCACTCGTCCGTGTGCGCTCACCAACTCGTCAAAACACAACATTCAACAAACGATAAAAAGTAACGTTCGCCGAGTGATGAGTGACTTTCGGTATTTTTGATTTGATAGATAACCCTTTGAGTCGTGTAATATTGAAAGTAAAACGTCTTCCATGTAACTGTTACTGATTATCGAGATTATGGTATGTTACGACGCTATGTGCAATATATTCATATATATGCCCTTACGAAAAAGTATGATAGGAAAATCATTATAGACCTATGATACATTTTCCTATAATGAATTATAGGAATAATTATAGGAAAAATTATAGGAATAATTATAGAAAAATTATAGAAAAATGATTGAAAAAATTATAGGAAAAATTCTCATATTCACATTCTCATAGCGCGCGGCTCGCTTCCCTTGCAAGTTTTAATTATTAATGTTGATTTATACGAATAAAACAAAAACTACGAATCCTATCAAAAAATGATTGAAAACAAATTTGCAGCCCTTTTCCAATTGAATAACTTTTAATTCATAATGTATTCCGTAGTTTCTGTCGTTTGTCCAAAAATTCAATTTCTTTATTTTTAATGTTGTTTTTTACGAATAAAACTAAAACTGTACGTTCTATCAAAAAGTGTTTTCTAAAAAATTTGTGGATCTTTTTTCAATGGACAATTTTGGTTGATTCATCTTTTTTTGTATCTTGCATAGTTTGACCGCAAAATGAAATTTTTTATTTTTCATTATTTTGTTGTGCGATTGAAATTGGAATTTTTGATTTTTTTTTTAAAGTTGAAAAGTCGTAATGACAATGTTGTAGGACGTTTAAAAATCAACGTTTTTCTCCTCATGACTTTTTTCATATCGTGCGTTGTTTGGCTATACAATTTTCATTTTCGTTTTTTTTTAAATTTTGGAAATGCTTTGGTGATTTCTTTTCCTATCAAAAAAAAAGTTGATGGGCTAAATTTTTCAATTCTTTGAGTACTACGAACAGCCGTACATACAATTTCTAAATCTTGAAAAAAAGTTGTCTCAAAGATTTTGAAAATGCTCTAGCTTCTTGAATTTTCATCCAGTATAGCTGGCTAACGAACATGACCTTCAGTTCTCGACACTAAAAGATTGTACCAAAGGCCAATCTAATAGATTAATTTGTTCAAAAGTTATCGTGCTCACAGATAAACATACATACAGACATACATACGTACAGACAGACACACATACAGACACATTCGTAAAAACCTGTTTATCGGGTTCAGAGGATCTCAAAACGTGGTATTTGACGAAAAGAGTGGGGGGTCAAATTTTCCACATATCTACCCAGATGAAAATTCCTGTACAGGAACCTCGGAGGATCTTGCACATGTTCCTGTACATGAAACTGCACACGAACCTGTACAGGTAATCTTGACGGTTCCTGTGAAGGAATTTGGCGAAGGAAACTGTACATGATCCTGGAAAGGAACCTGTATACAAGCTAACCTTTGAATGGTCCTGTACAGGTTCCTTCACTAAGTCAATTGAGGTGTGGGTTCATGTACAGGAACATGTTCATGATCCTATACATGAACCTGCATAGGAACTAATCCGCGAGGGTTCGTTGGTGGCTTGGCTCTCTCGATAGTGAGTTGGTTCTTAAAGGGAATAAAAGGAAGGCAAGTCCATAGCTGTAAGCGACATCAGTTTTCGCAATGGCTTTCTGTAAAGGACCCTATACGTGTTTCTGTACAGGATCCTTCCAAAGGTTCCTTTGACGGCTTTCTGTAAAGGATCTTATACACGTTTCTGTACAGGCACCTGTACAGGACCATTCAAAGGTTCCTTTGTCGGTGCAGGTTCCTTTGCAGGATCATGTATAGTTTCCTTCGCCAAATTCCTGCACAGGAACCGTCAAGATTACCTGTACAGGTTCGTGTGCAGGTTCGTGTACAGGAACATGTACAGGATCCTTCGAGGTTCCTGTACAGGAATTTTCAGCTGGGTAAGACCTTCTCTGATGAAAATGTAAAAATAGGAAAATAAATATAGTCCTGAATAATATTAAAATATTGAGATAATTCATGTAAAGAGTAGAAGAACGTATACATTAATCATTTATTTGGAACCACTCACAACAAAAGTACATGAAAAATTGACATATTTAAACAAGCTTTGTTTGACAATGTGAATATAATTAAAATTAAATGCTATGGGTATCCAATTCTTCCTGTACCCTGCGAATTTAGTAAGAGTCGTGAAGCGAATGTTACCGACAAAGTTAGAAGTGCTGGCAAACCAAAATTTTGTCTAATCTTAGACTTTGCCTGACATATATTCAGGCAACCTTGCACTATCGACGGTTAGTACTGGACACTGGACACCCATTTTAATTATTACATTCCAGGCAAAGTCCCAAATTACAATCGTTGTTATAAAAGTTCGACACATATGTATGATTAACAGCTGTAGAATTTCCCAAATGTCGACGGTTTTGCCACGCGTACCTTTATCTCTAAAGTATCAATTTTTCTGAAAAAGTATGGTTAACATAACGAGTAAATAAGCTTCTTTTAGGATAAGTAGACTTACGGAATATCAGTCTTATATACTTTTCGATCGTTAAACGAGTCTTAAAACATAGAAAGTTTCCGATATTGTCGTGTGTTTCGACAATTCTTCAAATAGCGAACTGGTAAGAACATCTATCACGCTGTCTATGAAGGTATCATTATGCGATTTACGAGTACAATAAGACCGTTGCTATTTTTTCAAACACTCGGAAATGCACGCAATAATAAAATAACCTTAATGTGTAGTTTTCTAAACTACTATATGAGTAATTGAGTATGTTTACGAGTAAAGCTTTCTTTCTTTGGTTAAGTAAACTTACTTACGGAATATCAGTATCAGTCTCTTGTAGGTTTTTAACAGGTAAACGAGTCTTCAAAAATGAAAAGATTTAAAATGTCGTGTACTTCGAAGATTCTATAAATAACAAGCAGGTAATATATTGTATCTGTCTGGTAAGTACATTGTATCTATATCACACACTATATTCAGTTACTCTTCTTTTGAATACTCTATTGGATTTGGTACACAGAAAAACAGTATTAGCCGGCAGATTTTCGAATATAATATGCCCGTTACCATTTGTTCAAACACTATATAGTTTCGAGTATTTTGTCATTTCTACAAATAACAAACAGGTAATCATACTCATCACAAAAGGTGCCATTCATGTTAATACTCTATCGGACTTGGTATATGCAAAACCGAACAAACTAGCGGATTTCCGATAATTGACCAGAAATATCTAGTCACGGGTTGGCAGGCTTCCTTTGTTTCGCTTTGGCGTTATTGCATTTTGTACGAATTGCCATCTTGAAAAGTTTCTTCATAAGTGTCGTATTTCCGAAAATTGCTGTTGCCATTTCTTCAAACAAAACATATTTATATTTAGGTAAGTTTTAGTAACTATGTCTAAAGAGCTTTATATTTTAGTGACATTAAAGTTTATAAACATTTTCTATCTTTTAAATGGAAGATATATTTTCACTCTAAAAATAATTAATTAATTAATTAATCAATTAATTTAGAATAAAGTGCCGGACTGAATCTGATATCAAATGTTGTTTATATTTTCTATTTTTGAATAGTATAATCATTAAATTCAATTTATTCAGAAAAAAAGGATCTCTCTCTTTTCACTCCACTGGGATTCGAACATCAGGTCAACTGATTTCCGGTCAGGTGCTCTAACCAATTGAGCTACAGAGAG
>CAKNYM010048068.1:0-15726 GCA_932195095.1 Andricus curvator | reverse complement strand
CCCCCCCCCCCCCCCCCCTTAGTATATGTTAATTTTCACGCATCTTCATGATGACAAAACGCGACTCATAAAGCTCGCAGCATGTGCCCATGTTCCGTGCTAGCGAAATGCGACTCATAACGCTCACAGCTAAGTGACCATCATATATTGCTGGCGAGATGCACGCGTTCTCGCACGCATTGCATGAGAATCATGAAATGCGGGTGACGTGCGTCGCACGCATTGTTGTCTGGGTATCTTTAGTTAATTATTTTGATATTCTGATTGTTAAATAGTTCTTATATATTATTCCTAATTTCTTTGGTATCAGCATTTCAAAGAAATTCCAAAAAACTTCCAAAGATTTTTAATTATTTCACAAAGATTTAGTCATTCCAAAAGATTTTAATCATTTCACAAAAATTTCTAAACGTTTCAAAGATTTCAAAACATACAAAATAATTATAGAAAGATTTAAAACGTTTCAAAGAAATCCACAAAGATTTCAAAAGATAATAAATCATTTAAAAATGATTTAAAAAGAGTTTAAATCATTTCACAAAGATTTCTGAAGATTTAAAATATTTTAAAAGATTTTAAATAATTTCGCAAACAATTCAAAAGATCGGAAATTATTTCACAAAAATATTTCAACAAATTTCAAAGATTACAAAAGATTGTGAATCATTTAACAAAGATTTTTAAACATATCAAAGATTTGAAAAAAATTTTAATAATTTTCAGACGCTTCAAAAGATTTTCAAGATTGGTATTCTAATTGCTAAATAATTCTTAAACATAATTCAGAACATTTCGCAAAGATTTTAAAGATTGGTAAATATTTCTTAGATATAATTTAGAAGATTTTAGAAAATTTCCAAGATTTTGCAGCAATTACCAAGATTTCAGAAAGATTTGCAAGATTCCAAAATTTCACCAAGATTTCAAAAGATTTCACAAAGATTTTGCAAAACATTCATAAAGATTTACAAAGCTTTCAAAACTTTCAAAAAGATTTCCAAGATTTCGAAAAGAATGCTAAATGATTCCTAGATACAATTCAGAAGATTTTAAATTTCTAAGATTTCGCAGATTCCAAACATTTTGAAAAAATTCACAAAGACTTGAAAATAATTCAAAAGATTATAAATAATTTCACATAGATTGCAAAAGATTTCAAAGATTTTATTTTGAAGGATGCAGAAAGACTTTAATGATTTCACAAAGACTCCAAAAGATGGTCAATCATTTCAAAAAGATTTCAAACGATTTTAAATCATTCCAAAAAGATATCAAGATTTTTATCATATCACAAAGATTTCAAAAGACTTAAATTTCGATATTTTTAAAAACATTCCAAAAATTATGAAAGGGCTCAAATTGAAAAAGTCTACGCAACAAATAAGAATTTCATAATAATTATTAATTATATTGGGATCTGAAATCATGACGTCACAGCGTCACGTGATAGGCAATATGGAGGCAACAACGGGGTCACTTTACCTCTAATAAATGCGATGCGAAGGGTTTTTAATTTATTTTGCAATTATTTCCAAGAACTAGGAGCCAGTATCTGCAAAAATGGTTAGAGTAGACATTGTAAGAAAGGACAAAAAAATTGTGCACGCTGGACATCCCTGCCGATGGAACAGCACTGAAACGGCACTCAAAAAGCACTGCCCAGTGCTGTTTCAGTGCTGCTCGTTTAAAGCTACTCAGATTACAGTTTTAAATGCCTGCAGAAGTTCCCTTCATACCTGCGAATAGGCTACCAAATAGACCAGCTGAAAGGGATTAAAAATTAAAAATTAAAATTTGTGAAGTTTTGAAATTACCTCTGCGAAAGTTAGAAATTCAGAATTTACGGGTTTCGATGATTTCAGATATCTAACTTTTTTTTTGAAAAGTTTAAAATTCGAATGAACATAATGTATCTCGTAAATGGAATGAGATACGCCAAAACAGACAACATTTTCGAATTCAAATTCAGAATAGTATATTAGTATATAATTTATAAGTATAAAATATATATAATGAGAAAATTCATAAATTAAAAAAAAGTGTTAATAATTTGAAGAAAATTTTAAAAAGGGATTCGGGTTGGTAGCGGCCAACTGCTGTAAACCACTCTGCCTGTCCGGTTCGTGACGAATACAATAGAACCATTATATGACCGTCGCATCACCCTCAGTGCGGTTTAGGTGCTGAAATCAGCACAAACAGTCACTGAAAAAGCACTGGCGGCCCAGTGCCGTTCGCCAGTGCTTTTTCAGTGCTGTTTCATCGGCAGGGATGTTATAAATTAAAAAAAATATCAATAATAAGTTGCTCGAATCGTCATCCAGTGTATTGTTTTCGTGAAAAATGGTTTGTTTTTATTATTTAAGGAGAGGGCTGAACATGCCTAGGTAGTCGTACTTTAGAAACTGAATTAAAAATATATTATAAAGGAATATGAATTACGTTTTTTGTGAAAATTTCAGACCCTCTCATAACGTACAAAAAAAGTGGCTTCCATCTAGTTTTTACGATAAATGCATTGGACACATATCCTTGAAAAGTGGACAATTTTCTATTTTTAAGTGCGTTTTAGTACACTTTTTATATAAAAATACCTTAATTAAGTAGAAAATGAGATTTTACTTAAAATAATATAAATGAGTGATGAACGGAACATAACGTAATTTTAGGTTATGTGTTCTATAATAACGACGATAATAATTCATCATTTGGATATAAATTGGGTATAATGGCTTATTTTAAGTTGTGCCTCGCATGTGTTATTATATTAAAGTAAAAGAAAATAGTAGCATCCAGTTAGAAAATAATTATTTTTTAAAGATATGATGACATGTTTATGAAGACAAGAAGGAAAAAAACCTTTTTTCAACTTTATGAGACCCAAATACACGAATCCAAACTTGTCGTCTGGTGCTACTTAAATTTCTTATTGATTATATTGCTTTAAACTGAACGAAATATTAATATAATAATAATTTTTATTATAAAATTCAAATGAATCATGTAGTAAAACCTGTAATACGACGAATACGACCCCGTTATTTTAGTACTACATTTGGCCACCAGTTGGCGTATCGTTGTATTTCAGATCCCAATACCTTGTACAGAATATTATTCGTTCAGAGCTTAAAGATTGCTCTCAATTGTTATACAATTTTTGAAATTTTATATTTTCTGAATATTTTTTTATCATATTTATTACAATTCTTTAATTTATTAGTCTTCTCAAATATTAATAAAAAAAATGACATTTTCAAAAACTTTGAATGTACTTCCCGATTTTATTTTAACCCTTGGCTATATCTCGGTCCTTCCGGTTTTCCTGCTTAGTAGACGCCCTGTCTAACGTAGCTTGAAAAAACCTGGCATGAATGTTTAAGCTTATGTTGATTAAAAATGTTATGGTCAATTATTATTTGAATCGGTTACAATTTCACTAGTGCCACCTCTTAAGAAAGCTAATGCAGTCGGAATTCTTGGATCGGGACTAGGTTTTTTCGTTTTCGTATCTAAAATTTAGTATCAATTATATTTTTAATTTTTATACTCAGATAAAAAATGGCTCGAAAAATCCTACTGTAATACGAAACTATAGGAAATTGTGGATTCTGAAAAATATGGAGACAAGAAAGTCAATAGAAATGCAGACCATTGAAGACTTACTTTCCATTGCATCAACACATTGTGGATCTAATTTTAACGGTGGCGGCTCGTTGTTATTTTTGTGAGCGTTACTCTTTTTCCCCGTCAATGAAGAACGCTGCAATTTGGTTTTGTCAAAAACTACAGTACAAAGATCTGCTGTGTACTTTGAAATATCTGGTCTTTTACAGTTTTCGACAGATAGGAGGCTGCACAGTCTGTTTCCCATTCTTATGTATCGGTTCCGTTGCTGTGAGTGTAAACATACATCATTTGAGAATCTAAATGTAAATTCAGTTATTTTGTAATATAGTTGCGAGAAAATTACGGTAAACCTGAAACCTCAAAAATATTTTTTATCTAAATAATAAATATTTTTCTGCACACATCCGAATAAGCATAAGCATCCTAGTTTTACAATTCTTATCATCTTGTTGCGGACACATTTACAGCGAGCAATGTATGAGATAGAATATTCATTTTTCATCTATTTTAAACTTCAAGAAACGAAAACAACCAAAATTTGAGAAAATATTTGCACGTGTGGTTGTCCAAATTCATTTTTTTTATTTTTTATTGTAGTTTAGAATTTTTTCTTGCATTTCTAAGAAATTTTTCAATACATAAAAAATCACATTAAAATCAAAGTTTACCGGCTCATTTGCATCGAGACGTCCAGCTCGAGGCTCGCCACTCACAACATCCTGCAGCGACTCAGCACTCCTTCGCCGAATTCCATTTTCTCTCGATTGCCGGAGAGTATCGCCATTTTCCTGCAATTCATAATGTTATTTAGCGATAACAAATATTATATTCCATGACAATTGAGCAATACTTAATTTCAAATGAATCAATAAAGTAATGCACAGAAGAAATGCCACTTACAACATCCTGTTGCGACTCAGCACTCCTACGCTGAATTCCATTTTGGCTCGATTGCCGGAGAGCAGCACCATTTTCCTGCAATGTATAATGCCCTTTATCAGCAATATTTGTAAAATCACATAACAATTAGGCAATACTTAATATCAAAGAAATGATTAAAGTAATGCACAGAAGTCCTTCCTAATACTTTTCAAGAAGGACTTTTCGATATTCTAAGAAAAATGAACTCACAACACTCTGAGAAGAATTATTTTCGACGGCTCCCATCGATGAAACATTATTATCTCTTTTCCCACCTTTCTCAGATCCGGAACCATGGCTGCGGTTACCACCATTTTGTCGATTGCATGCAGGGTATTTAACCCATTTAAAAATTTCTTGAGGTGCAGAGATGCGGTAAATAATCTTTTTCTAAATCAATGAAGGATTTTCATTCTCATCTTTGAATTCAAAATCTGAGCCGCGCACCAAAGAATGTTTATTCTGACAATAGGCTTGATTTAATTTTCCCTTATTAGAAAAATAAAGCGTTTTCAAGGGTTCCCGAGGTGCAGAGATGTGGTTCGGAGTCCTTGACTGAAACAATGAAGAATTTTCATCCTTTTGGTTCGATTCAGAACCTGACCCACGTTCGACTGAAGCTTGACCCTGACTGCCAACTTTCTGTGGTGTTCCCTTCTTAAAATCCTTATTAGGATGTTCAACGGGTTTTAATGTTTCTACAGGTGTGGAGATGTGGTCCGGAATATTTGTCTCAATCAATGAAAGACTTTCATACTCTTGGTTCGATTCAGAACCTGACCTACGTTCAAATAAATCTTGATCCTGACTGTCAACTTTCCCTACTGAAAAAGCCCACGTAGTAAACTACATTGGAACCTATGTGGGAACCCATATGGGGTCTTTTTTTGAATTCCTGTCTCAAATTACGATCTAGATAGGAATATAGGATGGGAATCTATATCGGTTCTTATCATGGGTTTTTATGAAGGTTCCTACATGGATGGGTTTGCAATTAATATTTCAGGAGTGCGCAGTAGTTTTCTATGAAAGCTACGGCTGCGCAGTATTTTTTGGGGGGTTTTAAGATTGCCGACTATGTACCCAAAACTTCCAAAACATATTTCATTAAAAAAAGTTCTAATCCCATGTGGGATTTCATGTAGGAACAATTCATAGGTTTCCATAACGGTATTCATATAAGAACCCATGTGGAAACCCACAAAATATATCCCATCCTATCTCACATCGTAATTTGAGACAGGAATTCAAAAAAGGATCCCATATGGGTTCCCACATAGGTTCCCATGTAGTTTACTATGTTGGCTTTTTCAGTAGGGTTCTGTGGTGTTCCCTTCTTAGAAACCTTATCAAGATGTTCAACAGTTTTCAAACTTTCTACAGGTGCGGAGATGTGGTCCGGAATATTTGTCTCAATCAATGAAAGACTTCCATACTCTTGGTTTGATTCAGAACCTGACCGACGTTCAAATAAATCTTGATCCTAACTGTCAATTTTCTGTGGTGTTCCCTTCTTAAAATCCTTATTAGGATGTTCAACAGTTTTTAAAGTTTCTACAGGTGCGGACATGTGGTCCGGAATATTTGTCTCAATCAATGAAAGATTTTCATACTCTTGGTTCGATTCAGAACCTGAGCAGCCTTCGAATAAATGTTGATCCAGATTTTCAACTTGCTGTGATCTTGCCTTATGAAAATCCTCATTAGGACTTTTAGCGGTCTCTAAAGTTTCCACAGGTGCGGAGATGTGCTTCGCATTCTTTGACTGCATCAATATAGAACCTTCATCCTCTTGGTCAGATTCAGAACCAGAGCTGCTCTCCGATAAATCTTGATCCTGACTGTCGATTTTCTTCGATCTTTCATCTAGGCCCAATCCAACTTCCGAGCTATCATCCAAGCCTTTTCCCTACAAGAAACAATATTTAGGAAAACCATTCACAGTATTTGAAAAATGTACATTTCTAAAATGCAATACAAATAATTATGATATCAAATTTCCTTCAATATTTTTGTTAAATGTTAACCGGTGTGTCTGGCGACCTTGAAAACCTTGAAACCCTGGAATTTTCCTTGAATTTTTTTTAAACCATGAGACCACTCGGTTTTTGAGTGTACACAAGATTTCAAAATGTTACAAAATACTTGTAAAGATTTCAAAATATTTCAAATATTTTTCACAAAAATTTCACGGATTTCAACGATTTGAAAAAGGCGTGAACACCAGATTTCAATCAAGATTTCAACACAATTTCACAAACATTTTAAAACTTTAAAGATTTAAAGGATTTCATTAGTACACCAGATTTCTAAGTTTCAAACCATTTTAAACATTTTAACCGATTTCAAAAGGTTAAAAAACATTTAAGAAGATTTCAAAAGATTGCATAAAGATTTCAAATAATTAAATGATTTCAACGAATACAACAGATTTTACAAACAAAGATTTAAGTCAGATTTCACAAAGATTTCAAAAATTCAAGAAAGGCGTGTACACTAGATTTAAAAGTTTTCATAAAAATTTTCGCAAAGATTTTAAAAATTTCATAAAGATTTCAAGGATTTCAAAGATTTGAGAATGGCATCTACATCATATTTCAAAGATTTCGAAGATTTCACAATGATTGTTGAACTTTCAAAAGATTTAAAGGATTTTAAAGACTTAAACCATATTTAAACCATATTTCTAAGATTTCAAAACATTTCAAAGATTTTAAACAACTTAAACATTTTTTAGGAGATACCAAAAGATTTCACAAAAGTTTAAAAGATTTCATACAAAATTCATAAAGATTTCAGAAGAATATGAGAATTTCAAAGATTTCAACAAGGAAACCAGATTTCAAAGATTTCTAAACATTTCAAAGATTTGAAATGATTTCAAAATTTGTTTGAAGATTTCAAAACATTTCACCAAAATTTCAAATATTTCAATGATCTGAAATGAATACAAAATATTTCAAAATATTTCAAAGGGTTTTTACGGATTTCAAGAATATCAAAGATTTTAACCAGGGACATATACACAAACATGTACACCAGATTTTAAGGATTTCAAATTTTTGTTTGAAAATTTAAAAAGATTTCAGAAAGATTTTAAATATTTCAATGATTCTAAACGAATACAAATGATTGCAGAAAGATTTCATAAATATTTTGAAGAATTCTTGAGGATTTAAAAAGATTTCAAGAACTTCCAAGATTTTAACAAGGGTAGTACATCAGATTTCAAAGATTTTAAATCATTTCCATAATTTTAAATGATTTCAATAGATTTCAACCAAATTTAGAAGATTTTAGCAGATTTTAATGATTTCAAACGAATGAAAAAGATTTCACAAAGATTAAAGAAAGATTTCACAAATATTTCAAAGTTTGCATCAAGATTTCAAAAAATTTCAAAGATTTTACAAAAGCTTTAAATAATTCCGAAAGATTTCTTGAAGATTTCACAGAAATTCGAAGCTTTCACTAGGGTTTGTGATACTTCAAAAATATCCAACGAATTCGTGAAGAATTCGAAGGATTTTACAGAGATTTCACAACGATTTAAAAATATTTCCAAAAATTTCACAACGAACACTTACGTTCGCAAAAAATTAAGAATTTGTCTATTTATGATTCGGCTTTCTTTAGAAATTGTTTGCCAATAAAAAATGAGATGGCTAATTTTTTACATGTATGACATGTTAACGATTGAGAGAATAATCTTACAGAGTAGCTTAAATGTTCTTCTTCTCCAATATTATACTGCAGTGATTCCGCATGCGAGTTTATATCCATCGAATCATCTGCCTCGACGGATCGACGTCCGACTTTCGAGCCCTCATCTGAGTCTTTTTGCTGCAAGAAACTATTTTTAGTAAAAATATTTCCAATATTTCAGAAATTTAGTAAGGTTTAATTAAAATTGCATTCAAAACAACTTCCCTTCTAAGCCGGGAATTGATTAAGGGTCATTCCTTGTTATTTTGATATTCAACTATAATAATTATAAATGGTTTTGTTACTTCTCTGGCAACGTTGACAAAATAATATGAAATTGCCATACAAAAATTAAAGCTTTAACTTAGCAAAGCGTGTACTTGAAACTAAAAATAGTACAAATAATAATCATTCACCTCATCAAGAAAGACTTGGGCCTGGGATGTGCGAATAGCTGAGTGCAAATTGATAACTGTCCTTACCTTGGGAATCGTGAACTGAAGAACAATTTTATTCAGAATGGAACACGTCATATGTCTGAGCATTAAGACAAAAATACTATTTACCAGTTCAAGTGTCTCTTCGTCATTATTCTTTGAGTTCGGAGACTTTTCTTCATTAAAGGCTCGCTCAACTTCCGTATCCGTGTCATCGAGTTCCATAGTTTTATTCCTACTACCAATTTCTCCAAGTGACTACAAATAAAATAATTTTATCATTAAGAAAACTACTTAAATTTTTCATGAAACATTATATCTTTAAAAACGTTTCAGGAAAATTAAAAAACAAAACTACTTAGGTTGCGTAACGTTTTTATGAATGATGCATTACATAGAAACAAAGTCTAGATTCAGATAAAAAATAGGCGTGTTCATCAAATTTAAGACAGGATAATGTATCTGCATGAATTTTTTCTTAAGTATAGCTAATAATAGCCAGAGTAACATAGGTATATAAAGATTCTGATCTGTAAAACACAAAAAAGAAAAACAGCGAAAATGTTACGTTGAAAACCGATTTTTTTATCTGAATTAAGTAATTTTATATATTTATTTAAAAAATTAGGTTTATTGATTTCATATCAATTAAAACTGTTCTTCTTTCTATCTTGGAGTAATTTTTAAAAAATAGCGTCCACGATTTATTTTTGGCTTCAACTTATTTTTGAAGGTGTAACATCAATGAACCACTCCCAGTAGCAACTGGCGCAGTTTGCGAGTCTTACAACTAGCCGTCATATAGGACTTAAAATTAGCCACAGTGGGATAAAACAACATCACTATCACTTAGTTACGAAAACTGCGAATATGATGGAGATTATTATTAACAAACAGATAATCACCGGCTTTACGTTAGGTGTGGTTCTGTATGAGCACTCTTTTAGTGTACCGACATTTTCTCGTATGATTGTGCTGATATCATACAGGTCGTGCTTCAACGTCGTGGTTACTTTGCTCAATTTTTCTAGTTCTGCAGCAAATTAAAAATATTACTCAATATAGACACCTTGCAAATGCAATACATGTATTTCACACGTTTTATTACCGTATCATGAAAAAGCGATAACTGCTCACCATTATTTATGTCAATTAGCTTGCGATATTCTACACTGAGAAAAATGAATAGTTGGGGCTACTACCTTTTTATTAGTAAAGCATTCATTGGTTCTTACAACTGTTCAGTTAGTAACACCAGCTAAGCAAGCAGTCGGTTTAGGAAGCCGTTTGTAGTACTCGTGACTAGTTTACATTAGTAACGTTTTAGTAGTCAGAGTTACTAATAAATTAGTCATCTGTACTACTAATTGATTTTTCTGACAAATTAAAGTAGGTGGCATAACTGTTTTATTTGCTACCTTGGTTGGTACGATTGAGAATGTGACAAAGGTACCAACATACCTGCGGTAAAACGAGGGAGAACGTTTAGACATGGCCGTCATAACTCGTTGCTCACTTGATGTCTCGTTCATCATTTATTGATGGAAGTATCAGAAGTGTTGCAAAGTTTAGGCTTCGGGGATTATATCGAAGCATTTGAAGGTATGAATAAGAAATTGAAAATCAAACGAGTTTTAAGTTTTATTACTGGAAATCCTAACTTACAAAGTGCATCCATCTGCAATTATAAATATCCCAGTGGGCATAGGGAGATATTTTTTAGAATGTCTTATCAGCTGAAGTGACATAAGCGTCCCTAAGATGTCCCAAAAAAAAGCCCGCGTGCCCACTGTGATCATTTTAATTCAGATTTCGATAGTATAGTGACAGATATTTTAATTAGTCCCTGTGACAAAAAGAAAATAGTTATACCTACAAATTTGTTAGTAGACATGACAAACTATATTAGTAAGTCCAACTACCTACAGACAGTCGTTTTGACAAACTGAAATAGTTAGTCTACCTAATTAAATATTAACGGCAACTACTCGTGCCCCAACTAACAAAAATAGTTCTCACTACTAACTAAATAGCAGTACCATTATTTACTAACTAAAATAGTTGTCCCAACAATTTTATTAGTTGTCCCAACTAATCTTTTTTTCAGTGTAGAACCTCCTTCCGTAAACGAGAGTTTTCCTCTGTTAGTATGTCCACTTTGTCTTTCAGTTCATCCTTGGAAGAATTGAGGTACTCCATGCCTGAAGACGAATCTTCAATGCAATTCTGAAATAGCAAAAATACTTTCTGATACAAATTATTGGTGCTTCTCTACTACTTTTGACGTCTCCAAGACCAACTGTACAAAAAAAAGCAGTCAGAAATTTGCCTGTTTAAGTCCGGAATCTATCAGGACGAAAACTTTCACTCCAGAAAAAGTCCGAAACAATCCGAAATGATTTCGCACGTTGAAGATGATCCTTGAAGTGCAAATGGAAAACAGTCTGGTTAAATCCGAAATTAGTCCGTCAGAAACATCGTCTCCCGAAAAATTCCTAGTCCAATGGAAATTAATCCTCAAGCTAAAGTTGCAACTCCATGAAATTAAAAAATAACATCTTGAGATAAGAAAATTAAAAAATTGAGATTTTTAAATAAAAAAAAATATTTCAAAAGGTGAACTAATTCTATGTCGTATTATATATTAGAATTTCATTGCCCGATCATAAAAGTAGAAGAATTTTTTTTTTAATAAAAAATTTCAGTTTTTTTTTTATTTTTTAAATTTGTGCTAAATTTGGAAAAATATATTAAAATGAATTTTTAATGCATCATAGGTTAGAAGATTATTAAATATTTTGATAATTCATTATGTCGACCATTTACGTGACCTTGAACGCTCAAGGCGTAAGGTAACGCCAAGCACGTTTGACGCACTGACAACAAATAACAAACGGTCACTCATAATCACTAAAAATAATCAGATTTGGCTTCTGATTTTGACGCATGATTTTTGGTAGTTTCTGGTAATTATACCCCTCGAACACATCAATTCTAAAATAAATATAATTTTGGGCTTATCCCTTAATGTAAAATAAGTACGAAATTTGTATTTCAAAGATTGTCTCCAAAAATTCTTAAAGCAGTGCTTAAAGCATATTAAATTCTACGTGAACATGCATGATATCCTTTTTTGATATGTTAAAAAAATTCCTTACAATTTTTTTTAAACACTGGATTTTTTTTTCAATTTTTAAAAGTTTGAATTTCTCTCAAACTTTAAAAAGTAAATGTAACTGATAGTTCAACGTTAAAGCTTTTTGTACTGGTCATCATGGGCGATTATCTACATTTACGGTCATTCATAACATCAAATAATTACTTGACCTTGAACGCTCATGGTATAATGTACAACCAATCGCATCATGCACTACCGTCAAAAAATAACAAAACACTTTTGTGCCACCACTCAAAATACTCCGATCAAGCTCATATTTGTCATGAGTAGTTATTTTTGGGTTTCGTACGATTGTAGTCTTGAGCACGTAAACTTAAAAAAAATCTGGGGCTCACCCTATGGCCAGTATTCAGTCATCCATGACCCAATGGTCAACACTGGAAATTTCTCACTGGTAGCAGTTCCCTACAAAGGGCCGCCTTATTGTCCCTTCGCGGGCAACCTATCATGGGGCCTCCGAGCCTGCGTGGAAGACCGTGTCGAAACTATGATGGCGCTTCATAATTTGTGAACGTAGGACCAACATATTCAAGGGACCAGTTGAAAATTTCCACACGGGTAGGGTTATACTCAATTTTTATCGCAAGTTATATTTTAACCTCTAATATCACTTTGCAATTAATTTTAAGATTAATTAGAGATCATTAATATATTTTTCATTGCAAAATTCCGTAGAGGTCATATAATATGCCCTTTTTGCGTGTATAGTTTCATTTCGACCAAAACACTGCTTGGGCCTCTTTTTGACACACACCTTGAATTATGAAATAATTTTTTTTTTTAAATAAAAGAGAAATTAGGTGTATTATTTTATTATGTGACTGGTGTTCTTGAAAAATTTTCTTCCAATAACCTCTTGAATCTTTCTTGGTGAAAAGAAAAAAGTTTTGGTTCAGACGGTACCCTGATAAAGAATTTCATGAGATGAAACAATTAAATTTTGAAAACATTTTTTAATATTTCAAAATTTAATAAAATCTTGTCAAAATTCAATTGTTTCGTCTCATGAAATTCTTTATCAGATTACCATCTGAACTTAAATTTTTGTTCGTGTCTGCGACACATTAAACACCACGTAACGACATCTAAATATGTTTTTAAAAATGGAAACAAAATACGGGTGCACTCCAAGTCCCATATAATAGCAGTTTCGGGAGTTGCCTCGCACTGGCCTTGTTACTTAATCCGTACCCTCGAAACGTAAACAGTCAGGGCCGTCTGAACCGTTTCCAATTGGGATGCATAATATTGGGCAACACGCCCGACTGAGTACTCGCAAACTGCGGCCCTTCTGATCCGAAAGTCGCAACCGTCTCTCGCCCTGCCCACTGAGAAACTGCGTGGGCCAGTATTTCTAGGAATTACAAAACCGGACCGCCTACTACGGGACCTGGAGTGTAGTTCATTTACATTGTAGTGAATTTCGCCGTGAGACATTCTAATATTTATGGTAATTAATTGATTTTCTATGACAAAGGAACATAGTGTACAGATTCAATAAACTTTATCTTGTAAAAAAAAGTCTCAAGAGCATAGCAATGAAAGCGAAAAAGAGCCCTTAAATTCTTTCGAAATATCAAATAAAAGAAAGAAATCCGGTTTTTTTCAACAGCACAGAAAGATTAAATTTACAGTTTTCAAATGCCCATATTTTAAGAAAAATTCTTTTACATTTAATACTGCAAATATCATGGAAGGAAAATGCATGCACGTACGTTCAGCCATTCCGATTTTGATTTTGTGTTATTATTAACTTCAGTGATGATCGGTGCAGATTGAACCTTTTCGTTTTTCTTGACCTTCTTCATTCGGGACAATTCCTTTGTATCCTGTTAAAAATAAATTTGATTCTTATTGTAAGAAAGATATCGAAGATTGTCCATATATTACGTATAACGCTTAAAGAGTGGATGGGGGCATGTTTCCATGATTTTCAGTTAAGAAAAGTTTGCGGGTGAGTGGAAGGAAGAGAGAGAGCTCAAAAATGAGTAGAAAAACGCTACAGAATAAATGGACAAACCTTCAGAAGTTTAACAACACCTCAAAACAGTATTCAAGAGCAAACCTTCTTTCTTTTTTTATTGTCCTTTTTGTGTGATTCTGCAACGCAGTAATCCGGATATTCTAACTTATGACGTAAACGCCTTTGGCTTTTGGTCGGTTCTAAGACATTATACATCTCAGCATTTTTTTCATTTGTGTCATCTTCATAAAGTCTAAACATACAAATATTTACAGGCTGAAAAACTTAAACCAATAAATATAGTTTAAGTTTTCAAAAAAGTATTTCCAGATTGACGAATCTGCTAATATGCAGAGCAATTGTATATTAAAAGAGCCTATCTAAAATTTAAAGTTCAAAACAGTTTAAAATTCTAAATTGAACAATTCAAAAATGAAAAATTCAATAACGTATATTTTGATACTAAGTTTTTTTTAATTACATACGTTTCCCAGGCGGAAATATTACACTGAAAGAAATTTAGTTACATAATACGTTAAAACCGATATTACAGTTTAGTATAATCTTTTACGATTTAGGGAAATCGGGTATTTATATCAGAAAGTAATATAGTATCTATTAAAGATCTATGAAAAATTTACTTTGGAAAATTAATATAAGTTCTACAAAACTTGTAAAAAAAATTGTGATATTTAAAATTCACTATATCAAATTCAAGCAGGACAATTATGCCGAATATTGGAAAGATTGGAATAATTTTTTCACATTTTGAAAGAGAGGATTCTGAAATTTGCTAAAGTTTATACTAAAAAATATGAGTCATTCGAAAAGAATGTGACGGAGGAAAATACGAAAAGGACATGTTCGTAACCCGTTGTGAATCTCCGTCAATTCACACTGCACAATTAGAGCACATAAATACGCACATTATTATTATCAGTATTCATAAACACTGTAGAACACACATTCGCTGAGGTAACTTAACTTAACCTTTACTTATATACATAGTACGCATACATATACATATAACACACGTATCGCACGCAAATCACGCTGAGAGAAGGGGTTTGAAGATTCCTTATATACTAAGTAGTGAAAGTTTTTGTAATTGTGAGAAACGGCATGATGCTTAATAACTCGACTTAAAAACATTCAAAATTAAAAGTAAAAACAGGAAAATATTCTGTTTTAATAAGGTCAAAACTGGGATTGAATTAAATTCAAAAATATCTATAGGCTTTTCGTTTTTTTTTCAATCGTCTCGTTCCCGCCTCAGATTCGGCTTGATAATACAAGTACCAGTGCTGGGTCAAAAATGGTGGGTGCCCCGAACTTAATAAAAATGTTGAATAAATGAAGCATATTATTATACAATTACAGGGCCATCGACAAGAGCAAATTAAAGAATTTTGGTGGTGTATTTTCATGGAAAAATTGTTATTAATGATTAATAAATTTATTCTTTAAAACTGAACTGAACTGAAAGTTGAACTATTTTGCAAATGTGGAATCATTTATAAATATTGGGACTAAGAAGATTTTTTTGTTAGTGAAATAAATTAAGCAATTTATCATATCGAACAATAATTTATTAGAGGTAGTAATACTGATAAAAAGCATCTATTGAATACATGTTACTCCTTATATTTAATCACATCCAGGTTTTGGCTATATAAAAGAACCCATCCTTGAGCTTATTGACATAAGAGAACGCAGCATTACTTAAATCGGACTTTTTAATGATTTCACTGTAAAAAAAAAGTATCATTTCAAGACTAGTTTTCGGTACTGAAACAGTCCTCCAAAAATATAGTCTCGGGTGGCTCCATTCTAATGCCACTTTATTTTGATGCCGCTAAACGACGTTTTAGTACAACTTTTTTGTATCAAAACAG
>CAKNYM010048067.1:1035-15572 GCA_932195095.1 Andricus curvator | reverse complement strand
CCATCAAATGTCGACGTTTTGAAGCCTCCTGAGTCAGAAAAAATAGTGTTTACGTCGGTGTCTGTTTGTCGTTTTCGTCGTCGTCTGTATATCGGATAACTTTTTAAAGACTAATCGGATTGGATTGTGCTTTGGCACACAGTTTCAGGAGGCAAAAAAAAGATCAAGTTCGTTACCAGCTATTTTGATGAAAATTCAAAAAGTTAAAGCATTTTCAAAGTTTTTTAGACCATTTTTTTCCAAATTTGAAAATTGTATGTCCGGCCGCTTATAGTACTCGAAAATTCAAACAATTAATCCATACGTCTTTTTTTGATAAGAAGAAAATTGTCCGAGTTACAGCATTTTCAAAATCCCCAAAAAAACGAAAAGTAACATTTTTTATCAAAAATAGTCGTAGGAATAAATTCTTTGAATTTTTAAATACTATAAGCGGTCGCACATATAATTTTCAAATTTTGAAGAAAATGGTCTAAAAACTTTGTAAACGCTCTAACTTTGTCTCGTACCTGTTAAAAAGGTAGATCTTTTGAAGACTGTAAATTACACCTGATACAATTGAAGATTACGCGATATTCTATAGATTGAAAAAACCCTGTGCAAACACCGTAACTAATGATTCCCAAAACTGATGTATACTAGACAGAGGCTTGGAGAATATCCTATGAAAAGTTCGACCACCTCGTAAACAGTGTCGATGAACGAATTTCAAAAGCTCACCGTAGTGGAGGCACGTTAGGTATTTATCTTGCATTGGACCGAAAAAGTTCGGATTTGCTTGATTTTTTTTTTACATACTAAACATGTAAAATAATGAAATGTTTACATGTTTAAAATTCCCGCAAATTGTTTATTTAAGATATTTTCAGGTTTACGTTAATTAGGAAATTTTCTGTAAAGAAATATCGTTTATGTACGAGATAATGTTCAGAAATGAGTACCGAAATACCTTATATTATAGTATAATGTATAGGACCTTTGTTGGGAAGGAAATTTTATGGAAAAAGTGGCGGAAAAGTGGAAAATGGGCAGGTGTTCCGCGCGCTTAGGTATAGCGCTCTCGCTCAGGTATACGAAAACCACGTTTTCGACCCTGGAATGGATTCCAGGAGGTAAATATATTGCAATAATAATATACTCCAATGAAAATAATAAAAATAAGTACGGGATTAATTATTTATGAATTATTTCAAAATTTATGGCGGGCGAAATGTCCCAGACACGGTACAAGGGCGTAAGTGAGAAAATGAGGATGTCACAGGAGGGACAAAATTCTGTTTAACTTTTGCCCATTTAATTGAAAAAAACAATTAATTGGCAGTCTTAAAGTACTATTAGGGTACAACAAATGATAAGAAAAAAGTATTTAAAAAAGCACCCGTTTCAGAGAAAATCGTTTTCAAAGTAGCGACGTTTCCCAAAAAACGCCGCGCTTGACACTGAAAAATCTGCATAATTTTTGCAAATTTGAATTTTTTGTCCAGACTAGAAAAACGTTTCGAGCGATTATTTTCCCCTATTGATTCGTGAAAAGATCGCTTAAAAAAAAGCAACCACCTCGGAGAAAATCCTTTTCAAAGGAACGATGGGTCCCAAAAAATGCCAGAGTGGACATATAAAAAACTGCATAACTTTTTTTTTTTTTAATTTCAAAGAAAAATCATAAAATGATCTCGACGTGTTATTTGGTTCTATTGAATCATAAAAAAATTTGTTGAAAAAAAGTAGCCGTTTACGAGAAAATTCTTTTGAAAGGGACTAATTGCTTTCTCTACAATGTGTATACGATATTTTGAGACCTATATAAGTTTTGTGCAGTTTATTAAAAAAGAAAAAGAACAAAGTACTTTTGAGTCCATTCTGAGTTCTGCTATACTATTGAAATAACACTTTAAAAAAATGAACCTCTCATGAAATAACCCTTATGTAATTGCGGCGTGCCCCAAAAAAAGACGGACCTGTGAGAGAAAATAATGTATAAAATTACCATTTTTTATTTATAAAAAAAAATTCAAATAATTTTTGTCCCCATCAGGCTGTACTGAGTTGTGTAAGCAGCAGGCTAAAGAAAACAATTCACAATTTAAACAATTATAATTTGTTTAAACAGCATTTTTGCTCCCGCAAATCGTGAAACGTTACTCTGTGTCGTCATAAATGATATTATATATCAATATAAAATATAAATGATAATACACATTTGGGAATTATTTAAACAATTTTAATTTTTTCTCGCTAATATTGTAGGAAATAAAATAAAAATGTATGGATACAATTGAAGAATGTTAACAGTGACATACTTTCTTTGAAATTATTCTCAATTATTTAAACAGTTTGTAATCACTCATTTGTGCCATGAAATATGCCCGACTCTATATTGTATATAATATATATATAGAAAATGGACATGATAAGAAATTTTTCAATTATATTTGGTAATTGTTCAAAGAATTTTTATTTATAAAAATATGAAACAATTTTTTTTTATATTCCAGACAATAGAACAATTAGGGCAAGATTATTGAAGAAATACGGAAGTAATGTAGCAATTTATATCACATCCTACATTTTTGCAGAGATTTTTTTCATGTACAATATTTCACTTTGAATTTGTGTGAATTGTTATCAATAAAATCTCAATGGAATATCTTATTATTTATTATTTTTCTTAATTAGTCTTTATTCTTCATTCGTAAGAAAAAAAAAATCATTCAAGTTAAAATAATGTTCTCAAATTTAAGGTAATTTTGGATTTTTTCAATTTGGCAATTGATAAAATCATAATAAAATATCTAATTATTAATTATTTTTATTAATTAATTATTAATTTTTCATTCTTAGACAAAAAAAGAAGCCATTACGTTCAGCTCTTTTTTCTTAAATTTCAGGTATTTTTTTTATTTTTTTTTTATTTTTCAATTAATACAATCCTAATTAAATATCTAATTATTAATTACTTTTGATAATAAATTATTATTTTTCATTTTTAAGTAAAAAAATCAATCAATTACGTTCAACATTTTTTTTCTCAAATTTCAGGTATTTTTTGATTTTTTGCAATTTTGCATTTCGAGCGGGAATTTTTAAACTATAAACCTTTTATTACTTCCAATTTAGAACATTTCAGAAAAAAAATTATTCAAATCCGAGCTTTTTCAGACCAATGTGAGATAACATACTTTTTTGGTCTACGCTGCCTCCACTACGGGCACCTCCATAAAAACAGCATAGTACGGTAGGTACCGATGTCTTATTGCCCTAAGAAGTTAACCTCTTTCTAGCCGGTGTCGGGGATGCAGTGGACATGTTTCAAAAGTACGGTGGCGGGGGAGGAGGGATAGATATTTTCTGTTCTTAAATAGTCACCCCTGGATACTAAAGGATCAGTTTTCGCTCAATCGTCTTGAGTGACGTACGCTGAATTTTTAACGTAAAAAGAAAAAACCCGTGAATAAAAATGATCAAAATGGAGGAGTTAGTATATAGCCTGATGGCTATTGCTTATCGCTTGACGGACGCGGAGTGTCTGCTATACCTGCAGAATATTCTGGCAACCTGCGATCCGGATGAGATATTCCGGATATCTCAAATTCTGGTATCAAATAGTGCGCTACGATTAGCATATAATATGTTTGTGGAGCGAAGTGCGGAATCAGCTCGTGATATTTTTGGTATGTGGTTTTCCATATAGTGCTCAAAATTTGTAACGTGTTTTTGTGTTTCTATGAATTTTAATTTTTTTTTTAATTTATAGTTCGTGCATCGGGTTTGCCGCCTCCCCAAGCACCACCAAATCCGGCGGGCTACTCGCCTGCATATGAGGATGGAGTGGAAATACCCTCTTGTGAGCCTTGGCCCGAAAATGAGGAAATTCACCCCAACGAGCATATGGATGAGGATGAACCACCCATGCGTTGGAGAGATTATGAGGAGGAGGATCGAATTAACGATAATGAATATGCATCAACAAGTAGTGGTATATTCTCCACATCTACTGTACCGGTAAACCGTAAGTTTTTGAATAAAGTTTTCACAAGTAATTTTAAGATTGTGCAACAATAATTTTTAAAAATATTTCAAAGATTTCCAAAAATTCATAAAGTTCTAAGAATATTTGAATGATTTCATAAAAATATGCATATTTGCCTAAAAATGAATGAATAATTTGGTCGATTTTAGTATAATTTTTTTTCTAATTTTTATTTTTTGTTGAAAAATTAAGTACAATTTTTTACATTTTGACTCAAGAAAATTATTCGTTCACTCTTATCATTTAAAACTAGTATAAAGACAGACTTAGTTTAACAAAATTCATCTTTTATTTTCATACAAATGATTTGAAAGAAGAATATCGTTAAAATGTTTTGTTCTTTATACTAGTTTTAAATGGTAAGAGTGAACGAATAATTTTCTTGAGTCAAAATGTAAAAAATTGTACTTAATTTTTCAACAAAAATAAAAATTTAAAAAAATTATACTAAATTCGACCAAATTATTCATTTATTTTTAGACAGGTAATTTTGAACATGGATTATCGTAAAAATGTTTAAATCGTTCTGAAAAATTCTACTTTATATTTCAACGAAAAAAGAGCATAAAAGAGATGCATTTTTAACCTTAATTTCATCAAATTATTCATTTTTGAAAATATAATTCTAAACATGAATATCGTTAAAAAGTTTTATTCTTTATACTCTTTTAAAATGATAAGAGTGAACGAGTAATTTTCATGAGTAAAAATTTTACTTAATTTTTCAACAAAAAAAGAAAATTAAACATTTTTCATACTAAATTGTACCAAAATATTCATTCGTTTTTAGGCAGGTAATTTTGAATATGGATTATCGTAAAATGTTCCAATGTTTTCAACAAATTCTACTTTATATTCCAAAGAAAAAGAGAATAAAAGAGATACATTTTTAACCTTAATTTTATCAAATTATTCATTCATTTTTTGAAAATATAATTCTAGGCATGAATATCGTGAAAATTTTTTATTCTTTATACTCTATTAAAATGATAAGAGTGAGCGAATAATTTTCAAGAGTGAAATGTAAAAAAATTGTACTTCATTTTCCAACAAAAATGAAAATTAAAAACAAAAATTTTTATACTAAATTCAACCAAATTATTCATTCGTTTTTAGGCATGTAATTTTGAACATGGGTTATCGTAAAAATGTTTAAACCTTTCTAAAAAATTCTACTTTATATTTCAACGAAAAAAGAGCATAAAGAGATAAATTTTTAACCTTTTTTTAATCTAATTATTCATTTTTGAAAATATAATTCTAAACATGAATATCGTTAAAAAGTTTTATTCTTCATACTCTTTTAAAATGATAAGAGTGAACGAGTAATTTTCACGAGTAAAATGTAAAAATTTTACTTAATTTTTCAACAAAAAAGAAAATTAAAAATTTTGTATACTAAATTCAATCAAAATATTCATTCGTTTTTAGGCAGGTAATTTTGAACATGGATTATCGTAAAAAATGTTTTCGAAAAATTCTACTTTATATTTCAACGAAAAAGAGAATGAGAGAGATAAGTTTTTAATCTTAATTTAATCAAAGAATTCATTCATTTTGAAAATATAATTCTAAACATGAATATCGTTAAAATGTTTTATTCTTTATACTGTTTTCTAATGATAAAAGTGAACAAATAATTTTCTTGGGTAAAATTAAATTTAAAAAAATTATTAATTCATTTTTAGACAGATAATTTGGAACATGTTTTATCGTCAAAAGTTTTAAATCTTTTTACTTCTATGCAATCTTTGAAACATCTACGAAATATTTAAAAATATTTGAAATCTTTTTGAAATCTTTCAAAGCATCGAGAATTTTAATTTTTAAAAAAGCTATTTGTCAAAATCTTGAGAAAAAATTCCAAAATCTAGGTTCAATTTATAATTAAAAATCAAAATTTTATAATCTAAATTTATTTTCTATTTTCACAGAAAACGTCAATTTAATGGCGTTGGCTGATGTAGCCGCTGCGGAGCGACTACGTCGCATTAACGCTGCTGGGGAATCCGACGATGGACATTCTTCAGACGAGGAAGAAGAAGCACAACCAGAAAATCTACCGGAACCTTGGCGGCCGTGGCAAGACCCAATCGCTCCACAGGTTGGTGCTGGGCAGGACCAGCAACACCATCAGCGGAATGAGGCTGAGCAAGAAAAAAAACAGCAACAACAAGGTGAGGGAGAGAGTTTTTTTTCATAGTGTACGAGAATTCGCGTTTTTATCCCAAATTTAACCTCCGGGGCGTCGAGGTTAAAGTTAAAATTAATGAACCGGAAAATAATCAGGCCGGTGAAGTCGTAGAATATTGCGAAAACGCGGTTAGGGCTTTGTATGATTATGTAATGGGAAAAGTAAGCAATAACGATAGAGTGGGTATAAAATTTAATTCAGACTATTTTAAAAAGGGTGGTGGGTGTATATCTTTTAGACCTGCTCATCAACATTCGTTCGCGGATTTTTGAAGGGTGTTATTCAGTGTTATACAAAGTAACGAGGATTTTATCATTGATCAATCGTTTGTAATCAATTTTGATTGGGTAAAGGATGAGCACGGTGCCGGTAGGAGAAACGTTCGTCTCACCCACGCGGATGTAAAGAAACGGTCACTTCTAACGATAGATAGTAAGGATAATTTGTGTCTACCGCGGTCCATAGTAGCTGCTCGCATTTACGCCGAGCGAGGTGCGATTCGTTCCGGTGCACTACATCGTAAATGGGAATCGATCCGTTGTAAGATTTCAACCGTTCAGAGGTTATTAGCCCGGCAACTTGTGAACGATGCCGGGGTAATAATTCCTGAAAATGGATGTGGGATCGAGGATATTCATAAATTTCAATTACATCTTATCCCCGATAGGATTGCAATTATAATTTATGAATTTTCAACCTTTGGAAAAGGTACTAAGTCCCCTCTGTACAACGGTTCAAATCTCATTACCGAAACTGGTCAAACTGTTCTACATAATTTAAATATTATGTTGAACGATAGGCATTTTTATCACATTTTGAATTTAACTTCAGCAGCAAGCAGTGTGGGTTTCTGTATCCCCTGCAACAAGGGTTATGTTAATCGTGCGGGACACCGATGTTCAAATACATGCGCTGCTTGCCACTCGACACCCCCATGCCAAACAATTGCCGAAAGCGCGAAAATACCCGAAATTAAATGCAACGCGTGCAATCGTTATTTTCATGGTCAGAGTTGTTTCGACAAACATCTCGCCCCGAAATCGTTTTTAGCCAAAATATCTATTTGCAATGCGTTGCGAATTTGTAGCGGTTGCACGCGTTTCGTTAATTTATGGCATGATAGAAACCACGAATGTGGAAAAAAATATTGTGATCGTTGCAAATGTCGGCGTAATATTGATCACCAGTGTTTTATTGCACCTGTTTTAGACAAAATCGTGAAAAACAAGAAACTAACCAGCTTTGTTTTTTACGATTTTGAAACTCAGCAGTGTGATAAATTACCTGGTGATCCTACCGTAAACGTGCATAAGCCAAATCTCTGTGTTGCTCAGAGGGTTTGTACTGAATGTATTACCCAAGAAAATGTGAAGGAGATTTGCCAAAATTGGGGTTTTCGTCAACATATTTTTGAGGGTAAAACAGCAGTCGAGCAATTCGTAGAGCTGGTCACAAGACAGCAAAATAAATTTAGTCAAATAATTTGCATTGCCCACAATGCAAAAGCTTTTGACTCACAATTTATTTTGAAGTATCTTGTGGAAAAAAAAGGTACGAGAATTCGCCCCGACATTGTGACGAATGGCACCAATATAATCACGATGCAGGTGGGGCGTACTAAATTTATTGATAGCTTGAATTATTTACACATGCCATTGAGCAAATTGCCAAAGGCTTTCGGGTTAAATGATATCAAAAAAGGTACGTTTCCCCACCTTTTTAATACACCTGATCACACTGACTACAAGGGTCCTCTACCGGCTTCCGAGTTTTACTCACCAGACACTATGTCTGCAGAAGCTAGGAAAGAGTTTCTCGAGTGGTATAAGACCCTCGCAAAAGATCCTAATTACATATTCGACTTTCGAAAAGAAATTGTCGAATATTGTATTGACGATGTGGCGATACTGCGTCGGGCATGCATGGCGTTCAGAGAAATTTTTCTGAGCTGTGCTAATGTGTGCCCCTTTTCCGAGAGTGTTACGATAGTATCGGCTTGTTCACGAGTCTATCGTAAAAACTTTCTCGACATTCTCGACAGACATTATTGGTATTATACCTCCTGGTGGCTACAGAAGGGCTAATAACCAATCGACAAAAGCCATTGAGTGGCTATTGTGGTGTGAGAGAGAGGTCGGGAAAGAGATACAGCATGCAGGTAGGTGTCGTGAGTATCGTACACCAGAGGGTATCCTGGTTGACGGATACTATGAAGACCAGGGTGACAGACATATCAATCGAGACGCTAAAATGAAAAGTGGTGAATCGTTAGACGAACGTTTCGAACGTACCCGTGCTCAGTCCGAAAAACTTAGGCAGGCTGGTTACATTCTCACAGAAATGTGGGAGTGTAAATTTGACGATTTAAAAAAAAATTCTCCTCAAATGAGGCATTATTTAAAAGACCACCCCGTCTTATTGAACGACGCTCTAAAGCCTCGAGACGCTTTTTATGGTGGTCGTACAGGAAATACGACCTGTTTTTATGAAGTGAAGGATGGTGAAACAATACAGTATATTGATATTTGTTCACTGTATCCTTATATTTCACAATATGGTAAATTTCCTGTAGGACATCCTAAAATTCTCGTGGGTGATGAATGTAAGGATATAACAGGTATGGATTTTAAAAATTTAAGCAGTTTGGAGGGTCTTGTGAAATGCCGAGTTTTACCGCCTCAATCCCTCTATCACCCTGTACTACCTCTTAAAGTGCATAAAAAACTCATGTTTCCACTCTGCAATGCTTGTTGTGAGAATCTCCAGCAGGAAGAGTGTAGACATGAGCCTGCTTTGCGCGAAATTGAGGGGGTGTGGGTGTCTGATGAGTTGAAGAAGGCTGTAGAAATGGGTTATGAAATTAAATATATTTATGAAATCTGGCAATACAATGTCGTGCAATATAATCCTGAAACACGAGAGGGTGGATTGTTTGCAGATTACATAAATAGATTTTTAAAAATCAAGCAAGAATCTTCAGGCTGGCCAACCGAGTGTATTGACGAGGCTAGTAAACTTGCGTATTTAAATGAGCACTCGACCATCGAGGGTGTTGATTTAGATCGCTCCAAGATTACTAAAAATCCTGGACTGCGTTCGGTTGCTAAACTATGCTTAAACTCGTTTTGGGGGAAGTTTGGTCAACGGGAAAATTTAATGCAGACAGCTTATATTGAAAGTGTAGAGGCACTCAATAGACTTTTCTTGAGCCCGGAAACAGAGGTGTTTGACATAACGCCGATCAATGATGACCTCCTTTGTGTTTCGTACAAATACTCGGCAGAGGCTTGTAAATCCTCACCAAACACAAATGTTGTCATCGCAGCCTATACAACAGCCCAGGCTCGTTTAGTCTTGTACGACTACCTGTCTCAGTTGGGTCGTAGGGTATTGTACTACGACACTGACTCATGCATTTATGTACGACGAAACGAGCCCGGTGAGTATAATCCTCCTCTTGGTCGTCTTTTGGGTCAGATGACCGACGAACTCGAGGGGGAGTACGGCGAGGGGAGCTTCATAAAGACCTTTGTTTCCGGAGGTCCCAAATTTTACGCCTACCAAGTTGTTGGTGCAAATGGTCAAATCTACACAAAATGTAAAGTAAAGGGGATCACGCTCAACTATAAAAACTCTAAATATGTTAACTTTAACACGATCCGTGAAATGATTGTTGATAGAGCAGTAGATTCAATAAAATTAAATTTTAGAGCCATTAGACGCACAGCATTTCACGATGTCATCACATGAACTAAGAGTAAAACAGTTAAACCGGTATGCATTAAAAGACGGTTCATTGAAAACTTTGATTCACTCCCCTACGGTTACAGGGAATCGCTCTAATTCTCATCATACTATAGCTCTCTCTCTCACACACACGTACAGTTGTATGATGCATTTTAAAAACATTGAAAATAGGTTAGTATAGTTTTTCAGTGTTTACAATTGTAGATCAATGAGCATTAATCTCCGTTCATTTTTAATTACAGATGCAGAAAACTTCTTGTGGCAGTGGAGTGATATGGAGCAGAGGTTCCAACCACTACAGGTGCAACAACAACAACAGCAACTCTGCCCTCCAGTAGATGTTCCGGTGGTTACTCTGAACATCACTGTTCCAAGAAATCTACAAATCCTAATAAGTAAGTATAAAAATTACCGGTGTGTAGAAAAAAATAATAATAAAAATAAAATAAAAAATGGGTATCTAAATATTTAATATTTTTATTTTCCAGATTACTCCGAGCACGAGGGAGAGGAGCTGATTGTGGCGGTGGATAAGCCTGAGGATGATGGAACTGCTGAGGATGACGTTCTGGAACTAGGTCAAATTCCACCATGCCCGGGATTTATACCTATTTCCCGGGTAGCCCTCGAACGCCTTCATGCAGCACACAGAGCACAAGAAGAAGAAGAGGTCGAACAGTCTACCGAACCGGTTTTGAAAAGACCTCGACTATTGTAATATGTGGCGACCCCATCGCCCGAGAGCTCCGGCTCTTGCAGTCAGCCACGTTGCTTTGGGCTAACTCCCCAATGCAATGAATTATGCGGTTACGACACCAGTATCGCGCAGTGCCACCCACAATAGGCCTCTCTCGGATGGAGGCCATGGTTCAGTTGGGAGTGGCAATAGGACCGAACCGAGGCGACGACCAGGCAATGGCCCCGGACAAACGCGAGAACATCGATTTAAATGGTCAGACCAACTCAGGAGAGACATCCTTACCTGTTGGCAAAGAAGCTCACCGGCGCGAAGAGGATTCATGCAGAGGTTACATGACCGTTGGGTCAATATGCACCCGGAATATGCTCATCAAACGCCTCAGTATTTAAGAGATCAGGTATCCTTTTTGCGAAAAAACGGATATGAAGCTCTTTATCAACAAGAAGAAGAGCAACATCCTCCATCGAACATTCCACCCGTTCCAGCAAGACCACCTTTGCAGATAGCCGATAATGCTAACATAAGAAGTAGGAGATCTATCCACCAAAAAGTCTTTCTCGGGATGGACAAATTAGCTGAAGCTAATACTGCTCTCCCCGATTTGCTCCCCGAAGATGTTAATCTCTGGAATCTGAACTGTGTGGTTTACGAGAAGGCGGTCTCCTTGCTTAGCGACAGTAGAAGTAACGATACTTCAGTACGTCAGAGTAAGACTCGCGAGCGTATTGCACAGCTTCAATTCAAAATTAAAACGGCGAGACGGCATGCATCAAATATTCAGTGCGTGATTAGCAACATAACATTAAATAAAAAATTCACTCCAAAAGTTAGGGCACTTGCTCAACACTTGAGGAAAGCAAATCACACGCTGAACAAGTGTAAACTGTTGACCATCAAGCAGCACTGGACGCAAAAAATAAGATCTCTTTCAACAGCGAAACAGCGCCTTGAACGGCGAGTAAAGTGGATTCAGGAAAATTCCACCTTTTCTACTCATCCTTCCCGTCTGTTCAATAAAACGTCACGTGCCGTTAAAAATCCGCCTAGTCGAGAAAAGATTCAAGTCTTCTGGGAACAAGTATATGGAGATACTTATCAGCTAAATGAAGACGCTTCAGATATATCACTCTTTCGTAACTTTTGCCAAAGGCAAAGGTTACAAGGTCCAGAGGAAGAGTGTCCACTAATTACTGCTGAAGAAGTGAAGAAAGTTATCGCTAGAACTAAGATCTTTTCAGCGCCAGGGCCAGATAAAATCAACAACTTTTGGTGGAAGAAGTTTACTTCTACGCACCAACATCTAGCTCGTATATTTACTACTTTCTTAAACGGAGAACAACCCGTCCCGCAGTGGCTAGTGGAAGGACGCACGGTATTGATTCCTAAGACCGGAGATTTGTCAAGTCCAAAGAACTACAGGCCCATAGCTTGTTCAAACACCAGCTATAAGCTATTCACTGGCATCCTCAAAGAGAGGATATTAACATCTATCGAGCCGGTATGGAGTGCAATAGTTGAACAACGTGGATGCAAGAGAGGTCTGGCAGGTTGCAGGGAGAACCTGTTAATAGACAGGTGTATCACCCAGGACTCGATCAGGTATCGACGCAATCTGTCCATGGCTTGGATTGACTACCGTAAGGCATTCGATAACACGAACCATGAGCTGCTTATTAAGCTCATTGAATGCATGGAGGTGCACCCAAAAATATTGAGATGCGTAAAAGAGCTTATGCTCTTGTGGCGGACAAGATTTGTCATAACATCTGACAAAAGACAAGTGACTACAAGCTATATCACATATAAGAGGGGAGTCTTCCAAGGAGACTCTCTAAGTCCGATACTTTTCTGCATCTCCCTCTTGCCCCTATCTATTGTGCTCCGAGGCAAAAGCTCTGGATACCTATGTGGCCCGCCGAACAAAAGAGAATATAAGGTCAACCACCTTTTATACATGGACGACCTTAAACTCTTTGCTTCCTCGAAAGAGGACCTTAACCATTCAACATCTTGGTATTGGAGAAACATATACATATCTTGGAATACCGCAAGCGGAAACCCATGATGTGCTTGCGTTAAGAACGGCCCTTGGAAAAAGGTATCGCCAAATTTTCAGAAAAATTTGGGCTTCCGAATTATCTGGAAAGAATAAGATCCAGGCGACCAATATGCTGGCCGTTCCTATACTGCTCTACACGTTTGGTGCAGTAAAATGGAACGTCGATGAGTTGAAGCAACTTGACCGAAGCACACGCAAGATGATGACAATCCATCGAAGTCATCATCCTAGATCTTCCGTACCTCGAATATAGCTCCCTCGAGATAAAGGGGGTAGAGGCTTGCTGAGCTTAGAGTCTCTTCATCGCAGAACGGTTCTGGCTACAGCCTGCTCAGTTCTAAACAGCACAGATTTTCTTATGCGACTAGTACATCAACATGAAGTCGTCAATGCTGCGGCGTTTCTATATCGTGCCGCAGATAGGGCCGCAGAGGAGCTTGCCCTCCCATTTGATTCTAGCGACACTACACATGGCCTAACATCACAAACACCTTTGGTGCTCAAAAGTCGTGTACAGGAAGCAGAACATACGCTTCTACTAAGAGAACATGCTGGCAAGCCCCTTCATGGTAAATTCTACGGCATTATACGTAGAGAAGAGCTCTCGATGGGTCTGTCCAACATGTTTCTCAAGTCTGATGGATTAAAATCGGAGACTGAGGGATTTCTTTTTGCTTGTCAAGATGGAGTTATAGACACCTTAGTTTACCGCGAGCGCATAATCAATATACCTGTAGGCGATACCAACTGCCGAGCGTGCAAGCAAGAGCCAGAAACACTTGGACATGTTCTCAGTGGATGCTCAAAATATGCACGATACGGGTACATAGAGAGACACAATGCAGCTCTAAAAGTGTTTTATTACCATCTGAGGCACTTCTATGGTGTTGATCTATTGCCCGTTTTGCAATACGCCCAGGGGGAACTCGAGTCCGTTGTGGAGAATGATCAGTGTAAGATCTACTGGAATTTCTCATTCTCGACCACTCAACGTATCAGTGCTACGAAGCCTGATATTGTCCTCCAAGATCTGAAGAACAAGATCATTTACGTGATTGAATTCTCGGCACCAGCCGATGGTAATATCACGGCAAAGGAGGAAGAAAAACGGGCGAAATATCAAGCACTTCTTTTCGAGCTGAGCAGGCTGTACCAAGGCTTCAAAGTCCATCTTGTAGTTCTCATAATCGGCTGTCTTGGAGGTATGAAAGCTTCATTTATTAGCCAACTCAACAAGATTCCGGCTTGCCAGCGTCAGGCTCATTCCATCGCGAACCTGATGCAAAAGGCTGTTCTTCTGGGATCACTTCATCTGGTCCGTCAACACTGTTCCTCATAACATTCTAAAAAGATTGGTAGTTTTAAAAAAGTATCCAGAGGTGAAACTTCATCTCCAACTGTCCCGTCTGCCGCGTAAGATCATCCGCGGCTAGAGACCTGACTCCAAGGAACAGTGTTGCCCGATGTTATCTCGCGTAAATTTTCCGCTCTTGCTTACCTTCTAGGACAGAAGGAGCAGAAGCGGATGACGTACACGTTCCAGTTGCGTCGGGATTGGTTGATTTTAAAGAACCATGATCGTAGCTTCCGGAGCCTACAACTTCTCACATAAAAAAAAAATAATAATAATAATAATAATAGGTAGTTAGTAAAACATTTAGGCCTAGGGTTGTAAAATAAATAATAATTAGAGATTTATTGTATTTTGTAAATAGATTTGAGTGCACATTTTTTTCTTTTTTTCGTTTATATATATATATATATATATCAAATTTTTATTTTAAATGATTATACACCCTTTGTATAA
>CAKNYM010048066.1:130437-148225 GCA_932195095.1 Andricus curvator | reverse complement strand
TGATTTTTGTTTAATACTGCACAGAATCCATACTGGGTCGATACTGGTCTGCCGATATTGGAACTTAGATTAGGCACAGTGCAGATCCAGTGCCAATATCCGTACTACGCCAGTATTGGCTAGCCAAGTGTTGGAACATTGCTCATGACGCGCTACCGCGCCAGTTGTAAGCATCGGCCCAAGTCTGTAATTTCCTATTGGGAATACATAATGTTGTAGTTTTCAAATGCAACGGATCATGCAGCGATATAAACGCTACAATACATTTATTGGAATTCTCGACGGTGACTTCACGATTTACGACGCTTGCAATACATGTATTGCAATTTCGGCATTCCAATACGGTGTTTGCAATTTTGCCTTACGCTTGTATTGTAGAAGTGTTGGAGAATTCCAAACATTTTTAACAGTGCATGTACCTCCTTTTTTCTTTCACGTTTTATTGATAAATTTCCACGATTCCCCCTCCGTTTCAATACCAATTGATTTTCTCTTCTATTTCTTTACTCTTTTCCCTTGCATAATTCCCTATATTCTTTTCTAGACTTACATATTTCAACCTATTAGTTTTTCCTTTCGTCCAGTCTGCACGTACTTTTCTCACTTTCTTTTCTTCTGGCATTTACTATCCCATATAATTTCTGTTCAATTTGTATCCCTTCCCCTTCGAACCTTGATCTTTTTCATTCTACTCACTTTCTTTACTATTCCTTTCAGTTCATCCCAAACCTCATTTAACTCTACTTTTTCGAATTTGAGTGCTTCTGCCTTTCATATTCTCTCCTTGCTTCCTATAGGAACTCTTTTCTTTCTATTATTTTCACCTCTAATTTTTCCCACTGCTTTCTGATTTAACTTTCAAGCCATAACCCTCATGATTGATGATATGAATTTGATCTGACCTTGATTAGTTTATTTAGCATAATTATTTTATTTTTAAGGCGAAAAGTTTGTTTTGGGTGTACCCCATCTGTTATTACAGTTTCAAAAAAAAAATAGAAGTTGTAGTTTGTTGCTACAAATGTATTAAAACTTTCATAACGATCTAATGGCTTTTCCGAAGGATGTCGTATCTCACAAATGCGCGAAGTTAGTAAACATCTATACGCAAGCGGGCAATGCGGCGTGCACGCGCATTTTAATGGTTATATGTCGAATTGGTTGTTGTAATTCGTAACCTATTTTTAAGTATGTTTTTTTGAATTAATGCTGATTAAATTTCGGAGACATCTTTTAAAGCCGATTAAAAAAAAGCACTAATATTTTAAATTAGTACAAATAGCACAGAAAATACAGAAGTGAATTTTTGTTGCGGGTAATTTTCAAGTAGATAAAGTTGATATTTTTCGCATCAAAACAAAAGAAGATATAATAGAGTTGACATGGTAACTATTTCCCATGTGGTGGGTAAATCTTAACACGTGAAGTTAAATTTTTTTGCAGGTAAAGATTATTCGGAAATCGCTGTAAAGATTACATTTCGTTTTTTCTGTGAGAATTAGTGCATATGCTCTTCACAGAAGAGACTTTCCATTATATATCTAACTCCTTACTTTATGTAATTGTTATAAATAAATAAATAAATAGATAGAACTGACATTTCCTGCGTTTTTGGTTATTGATTGAATTATTAGTACTGCTTTCGTCGTTGAATTGCGAAGTGCTAATAAATAATCATGCCCGGGAACTAAATCAGATCAATTTTCATTGTAATATTCAATTGTCATAACAAATTCACTTATATTGCTTTTATGAACATAGAAAATTTTTATTTTTTACCAAATCATCTCATTTCATCTGAAGGATAATAGCTTGATGTAAGATATTACTATTTAACAAAAATTATCATTATTATAAACAATTATTAAGAAAATTCACTTATGTTGCATTTTTAAACGTTAGAAACTTCATATTTTTGTTTGTTTGTTAAAGAGACAACTGCTCACTAGGAAATTAATAATTTTTTAGTTGATCATTCAACTAATTTGTTGAAAATCCTCTTTCTTGTTAAGTCAAGTCAACTGTTTGTTATTTAGAGGAAATATTTTTTTAAGTTGGAAATTCAATCACTTGGTTAAACGACCAATTTATATGTTAAAAATTCATTTTCAGGGTTTCGTAGCCCCGGGCAGAAGTCCTTATAGTTTCGGTCGATTATCCGCTCGTCTGTCCATTTGACATCCTTTTGTCCGCCGTACTTTTCTCCAAGGATGAAAAGTGAGGAGAGGGAAGTGTAGGTGAAGTAGGTAAGGAAAAGTATGGGAGGAGGAGGTTTTAATTAATTAATTAAGTTTTTTTGTTTTGAGGATAATAATTTCAAATTTTTTTTAAGGATTCTATTATACTTCATTAACGTCTAAATATGCCACGAAACTCTTCCATGCAGGCGCTCCGGGCCAACTTTGACTGATTTTCTTCATATTATGTCTTATCAAAATTCTTTGTGTTTGTGTGACTGCCCAAGTATTAAAAGAATTATTTTTAAGGTGGATAATATAGGGTGAAATAAATTTTATGAGTAAATATTTCTTGTTTTCCCACTTCTCAACATGACTTCATTATTATTGAACATCCCTTTCTTCCAATTAACAAATTTTCGAGGTATAGGACTAACAATTTCCAGACATGAAAATAAAATTTCCTCATTTTCTATGATCTGTCTTATTGTCTGAACTCCATCCCACCGCTTAAATGTGGCAAATCATGCTTGTCAATAATGAGATAATGGCTACAATACATGGAAGTAAAACATATTCCATATCTTATTAGTCACATCTCGTAAAACTATACTGGTAAACAAAAACGACCTAAGCATCTGAAGGATGCGACACATCATTTCGGAAGTACTTTTTGCGCTGAATTCAAATCTGAAATCCGTTTGTCTCCAGCACCTCTTATTTACAAGATATTTGCAACTTAATTTTTTTCTGAGTTTATCTTAGTGTAAAATTTACTAAATAATTTTGTTGTTGAAATATTAGACATGATTTTGATGCGTTTTTTAATGCCGAAACCAACGACTACCTCATATTTCCAATAGCTCCAACGGTTACCGAGATATTAGCTAAAAACCTGAAAAAACACAAAAATAGACTTTTTTATAAATCGTTATAACTTTCAAAATAATTGAGGTTCATACACGAATAATGTGTAAACGTTCTCGATATACAGTGAAAAGTATGCGCCTATGTTTTTGATCGCAGCATTTCAGAAAGTATATCTATTGCTTGAGCCTCAATGTACTATATTTTGATCATCCAAAATAAGATTCCAGCAATAATCAGCCATAGCATCAATGCTCCAGTTGCCTTGATATCTCTTTTCAATTTGAGCAATGTCTTGATGGAATCTTTCTTCATGTTCGCCAATGACTGTTTCTAAATGATTAGGAAAGAAGTCCAAATGCGAATTCAGAAAACGAATTTTGAGGGACATTTTCACTTTCATTCCTACAAAATTGTTTAGCATATCATCTATGAGTCGCTTATAGTGCTTAGATTTCTTGTTACCCAAGAAATTTCGTATCACATTTTTCACCGAAGACTAAGTTTCTCTCTGAAGGTCAGTTAGGCCATTGTCGAATTCTTTGTCCTTCATTATTTCGCGAATTTGGGGCCCTACAAACACACTTTCTTTGATCTTCGCTTCACTTAATCTGGGAAATTTTTGCTTCAAAAACAGGAATCCATCTCCACTTTTGTTCATTGCCTTTACAAAGTTGTTCACTATTCCAAGTTTTATATGCAGGGGTGGCAAAATAATATTCTTGAAATGCGTTCTTCTGCATAATGCGGTGACTTCAAAGTAATTGGAATTTTACTTGGATTGCAAGAAGGATACACGAACTTTTTCTCCTTTTTGTGTCACTGGGACAGTCGTGCCAGAGATAAGCATTACGTTCAAAAAATTTGTCCAAAAGGAAAAACACTGCAGCTGGGAAAAATGAATGTAGCCCAAGAACCCCTTATCAAACCTGACCACATTATTTTGCCATCCCTGCATATAAAACTTGCAGTAGTGCAAAAATTTGTAAAGGCAATTAACGAAAGTGGAGATGGATTCCCATTTTTGAAGCCAAAAAAAATCTAATCTAATCACTACAAGGGATTTATAGATGATATGCTAAACAATTTTGAAAGAATGAAAGTGAATATTTCCCTCAAAATTCATTTTCTGAATTCGCATTTAGACTTCTTGCCTTATCATTTAGAAGCAGTCAGTGACGAACGTGGAGAAAGATTCCATCAAGACATTGCTCAAATTAAAAAGAGATATCGAGACAACTGGATCATTAATGCTATGGCTGATTATTGCTGGAATCTTATGTTGGAGGATCAGAATATAGTAAATAGACGCTTAAGCAATAGAGGTACTTTCTGGAATGCTGCGATCAAAAATATATGCGCATACTTTTCACTATATATCGAAAACCTTTAGCGGTAGAATGCAGTTTTCTTAGTTTTGTTTGTCACTAAAAAACGAAAAATAGCAAAAAAAAATTATTTAGTACATTTTGCACTAAGATAAACAAATTTTCATAGAAAAAATAAGTTGCAAATATCTTGTAAATAAGGGGTGCTGGAGACAAACGGATTCCAGATTTGAATTCAGCGCAAAAAAGTACTTCGGAAATGACGTGTCGCATCCCACAGATGCTTAGGTCGTTTTTGTTTGCCAGTGTTATTTAAAGAATTTATCACATTTTTTATTGTTGTCGTAAGTAGAATATAATAGATAAATAGATAAGCGTTTATTTCTCATCCTGCTGGCCTTAAAAAATTGACTCGCTCACACTTCCACTTTATACAGAATTTTCTTAAAAACTAACCTTTAAAGATTAACATCCATCCACATCTTATTTCTGAAACCGCTCGCTCTTACCGCTTTGCCTTCCTCGCTCCGCATCGCCTCGCCCGCAGGTCCGAACTTTTTCGCTTTGCCTCGTATTGCAAAACTCTACCTCCGTGGCTCTCTACTATTTACAATATTCACAGTTTTCTTATATCTACTTTCTCTCCTATTCATAATCTTTCCTTCTCCATTCCTCCTTCCTTCTCTTTATTTCCATCTTGCCCAACACCCCCTTCACCCATGCAACTGCCCTTTTGTCCCTTCTTTCATGCATCAATACCTCCATGCTTATCCCTCTCCTTTCCACCTCCACACACTCCTTTAACCAGTGCTCCAATCTTGCATAACCCTTCCCACACAGTTCACACATCCTCTTCTCCCTAGAAAGCCAGACCCTATCAAAACCCTCCATGCACCCACATCTCATCCTCGCTATAAGCTCCTGACTTTCTTTCTCTCCTTTCTCTCACAAATATTGCGCTCTCTCCCTTGGCATAATCCACCTATAGTTCCTGTTAAACCTCGACTCTCTTATTCTCTCCTCCACTGCTGCCTTCTCTCTCTCCATGCCGTTTTTCATAACCATCTCATATACCTTCCTTCCTTCCTCGTGCATCCTTCTCACTTCATCCATCTCCAGTCCAATCGTTCTAAAATACCTTTCCCTTCCAGCCTCTATCTTTCAAACCCCTCTCCTGTTCTCTTTCTCCCACCGACACTCCCTAACCAGCTGATTTTGCTCCTGTTCCAAAAATTACGCTTCATATTCACACGCTCGACTCTCCGTTAGTATCCCTAAACTCGTTCTCCCCGTCTCTCTCTTGACAATATAATTAGGCGTGTTCCTTGCCAACCACAGTGTCCACTTTACATACCTCTCCTGTGTCCTATTTCTCTCCTCACTCTCCTTTCACGCTCACACTTCTACGCCATACAATAGCACACTCATCACTAGTGATTCATAAAATTTGAACCTCCTTCCAAAATCGTCTGCGAATTACTTCTTCCACAACCTCCACACCTACCTGATCACCACGTTTGCCCACCTCACTCTCTCTTTTATGTGACCATCCACTCCCCCATTTCTCTGAAACAAGAAGCCCAGAAACACAAACTCTTTCACCTCCTTCACCGCCTTTCCCTTCCACTTTTACTGCCTTCCGTTATTCCTTCCACCTTCTTTTCTGAACAACATGAGCTTGGACTTTTCCACATTCAGCTCTAACCTATTCTTATCCAGGTATCTTCTTAACCTCTTCATCATCTCCTTTAAAGCCTCCTTGCTTCTTGCCAGCACCACTATGCCATCTGCATACGCGAGTGACCCAATTGCGATGGAAATCGTTAAAAACATCCTACCGAAATCCCCTCCCCTCCTCTTACCTTATATTTGGTCTCTTTATATATTTCTCTTACTCCTCTCTCCTCTATCGCCTCCCACAACCTCCCCCTATCGACCGAAGGCAACGCGCCTTTGAGATTCACTAAAAACGCGTACACTCTCGACCCCTTCTCTAATTCTCTATCCATCACGTACTGCAGAACGTAGATATTGTCGATAGTACTCCTACGCGCCCTAAAGCCCGCTTGCGTCTCCGGCAATATTCTTTTCTCCTCGACATCCTTCCGCAGCCTCTCCGCCACCACCATTGCGTATACTTTATACGCCGTATTTATTAGCGTCCAGCCCAGCTGCCTTTGACGTTCTTAACTTCCTTATATGGTTCTTCGGCTCCTCGTCATTCAACTCCTCCATCTCTGCCTCCCTCGTTCTTCTACTCCCATCATCTCCCTTCCTTGCATCTGAGCCCTGAAATAATTCTTTAAAAAAATCCCTCCACTCCTCCCACCCTTGCATATTCATGACTACATATTTTATCACCGACACTTCTACCTTACTTACATGTTTATTCTCCCTCTTCGTCTTCTGTTACCATACCATTCGCCACCGCAAGCCTCTATGCTCCATTAAGCCCCTCAGAATCTCCCCCTCTCTATTTATTATCTTATCCTTCAATTTCCTTTTGAAGCTCTCCCTTCCATGTAAAGGCCCCCTTTTCTCCCCATCCTCGCACTGAAGTCCCCACCCAGTACCACCATGCCCTGCTCTCTTTCGCGTAGCAAGTCTTCCACCCTTCCTTTAATTATTTTCATCCTATCCTTATTGTATACTGTCACAGACGTACACGTTACCCCTCCTATCTTTACTGCCCTCATTTGCACGCCCTCCCCTTCTCCATCTTCACTATGACCGCCTCCTGGAGTCTCCACCTATACCCTTTTGGCAACTTTAGCTCTATTTTATTCCATTCCTTTCTCTCTACCCACGTCTCTACCAGTCCCACAACATCAAATTCCTGTATATACCTCCAGAACTCCTCATCTTTTGTCATTCCCCCCGCTACGTTCCAGTAGAGCACCTTCACTACTGCTTCACCCAGCTTTACCCCCACCCCCCACTTCCTACGAAACAAATTCCCCTGCACTCCCTTCAGCACCTTTTTCTCCTCGTCCTACACCCACATCTTCTCGTCTACTTTCATTTTCCGATACCCTAACTTCCTTATTCTTTCCCTTATTCTTTCCCTATCCGCCCTCTTCTCCTTCTCATTCCTACGTTCTCCCACTTTCTCTTCTATCATATTCTCTACCCTCTTCCCAATTCCTCTCTTCTCGCCCTCCCCCTGTCACCTACTTCCATTTCCGACCTGCCCTCCACCTGCTCAAGCCTTTTTCCGTTCTTTTCTTCCACACTCTAATCTCCTGTTCTATCTGCTTTCTTTTAACTTCTTTCTCCTTCCTTACCGACACCACAGCTCTCACTAGGCTCTTCCACCTCCTTTTCTCATTTCTCACCTCTCATTTTTGTGCAAGCGAGCAACTTGAGTGCAGAGGCATGGACTGTGGAATAACCTTAAACTGCTATTCATAGCGCTCATTGGACCAGCTATATTAAGAAATAGCTCCACCAATCAGGTGATGTTTTCATTATAAATTATGCGTGTGATAGCAGCTTTAACAGTTCTATAGTGAAGTAGGCTGTTATGCCTTATACGCATTTGTCGATTTCGTGATTTCGATAACCACGTGAAATTTCAAAGAATGTTCTGAACCTGTGCTGAAATTTTATGATATTATAATGTTACTTCTAGAAACACGTAAACGCTCTCTCTAAAAGCAATAGTTACTAGGGGTTATATTTAAGTAAATAAAGTATTTCTAACCTTAAGTTTTGGTAAAAATTGCTTTGTTTGTACTGAATCGCTCAGTATTGTGTATATGAACAAAGTTTGTGTTATGTTCAAAAGAAATTAAAGTTGATATGTTCAGAATATTAAAGAAACAGATGTTTTGAAACGCTTAAAAGCATGACCGGGAAAATTTTGTTGATGACCGGGAAATGATCGGGAATTTTTTTCACCGAGAAAAGCGGCCAGCCTGGATCTCGACAATAGTGCTGATCCCAACCGATATCGCGAGTAGGGCGACCCTGAGCATACTCAGAGACAAAACACCAATTTGCTATCTCTTTGACAAGAAGTATTGTTGTAGACTATCAACAAGAGAATAATGGGTTAACGGCGAGGCACACCTGTCTAGAGATAGGGACAACTAATTCACAGAAGGATCCAGGAACAAGGAGAAAGCAGGAGCCGATGTGTATCTTACAAGAAGTGGAATAGGCTTCACAATCCCAATGGGGTTCTACGCCACAGTCCTACAATCTGAGATTGTGGCCGTGCTTCAGCGCGCCTATAAGGCATATGAATATGGCAAGAAAAGAAACATCCGTATCTGCTCAAAGAGCAGAGCTTCTATAAAGGCCCTGAATGAAACAACGACGCGCATGACATCTCTGTTCATATGGTATGCCCATTGTAATCGCCTTCTAGGTTGCTGAACCTCTGCTTCTGCCCCTGATGGAATCAGGCCGTTTGCCTATGGAGGGTGTGGTGATGCTGGATCATCATTAGGTTGCTCTAAAGCATCAATTTCCGCTACTTGCGGCTCCCTCTAACTGATGTTCATTGTAGACGTTGCTCCAAGCCAAATCAACCTGCTGTTAATCTCCATTATTCGTTCTTCTGAGATAAGAAAATTATTCATAATGTCCTTGATCATACCTATAAGTCTTCCCACTGAAATCTGCTATATGTTAGGATACTTCGCAGCAAACTTCGTCCCAACGTCGTATCCCTTTTCGCTTTTGGTTTAAGTCTTCGCACTTTCGTTACAGAGAGGCACCAATTTCTCTTTCATTGTGGTATCTCACTTGATGCTCTCCCACGGTATTTATGTTGAGTTGATTGGCTCCAAATTGCCAACGAAAGCCAAAGCATCCTCAGCAGGCACAGCTGATGTTCCACTGTTTACCGTTTGTCGCAGATATTCTAGCTGGCCAGCTGTTTGATTAGTGAGATCTGCCTCACCATCTAGCAGCTCACCATCACCACCGCCCCGCATGCTGTGGCCCCAGCGATGGCCCTATGGGCTCCCCGACGATCCTCGGGAAGCGGCAAACGTTTCAAAATATTTAACATGCTCTCTATGATAAATTATGGGGTTTTGTGTTCCTCTTAGTCCCTTTCCTCTTCGTTCTCTGTCTGTGTGGCATGGGAAACCCTATTGGTAGAAATGCTAGAGCTAACATAGCCGTCAAAGTCATAAGAGGAAAGCTCAAGCCCTACCGCGACGCTGACACAAGAACACATTCGGTAGGGTTAGTATGTGAGAAGTTATAGGCTCCGGAAGCTACGATCATGGTTTATTAAAGCAACCAATACCAACGTAACTGCAAAGTGTACGTCATCCACTCCTGCTCATTATATCCCAGAAGGTAAACAAGAGCGGGAAATTTATGCGAGAGACTTCGTACAACACTATTCCTTGGAGACCGGTCTCTAGGCGCGGTTGACCTTACGCGGCAGACGGCACAGTTGGAGATGAAAGTTTCACCTCTGGATACTTTTTTAAAGCCACCAATCTTTGTACAATGTTATGAGGAACAGTGTTGACGGACAAGATGAAGTGATCCCAGAAGAACAGCCTTTTGCATCCGGCTCGCGATGGACTCAGCCTGACGCTGGCAAGCCAGTATTTTGTTGAGTTAGCTGAGAAATGAAGCTTTCATGCCCCCAATACAGCCGATTATGAGAACTACAACATGGACTTTGTAGCCTTGGTACAGTCTGCTCAGCTCGAAAAGAAGTGCTTCATATTTTGCCCGTTTTTTTTCCTCCTTTGCCGTGATATTACCATCGGCTGGTGCAGAGAATGCAATCACGTAAATGATCTTCGTCTTCAAATCTTGAAGGACAATATCAGGCTTTGTAGCACTGATATGTTGAGTGGTGGAGAATGAGATATTCTAGAATATCTTACACTGATCATTCTCCACAACAGACTCAAGTTCCCCCTGGGCGTATGGCAAGACGGGAAATAGATCAACACCATAGAAGTGCCTAAGATGGTAGTATAACACTTTTAGAGCCGCATTGTGTCTCTGTATATACCCGTCGCATGCATACTTCGAGCATCCACTGATGCCTATACCACTGGTGCCACTGGTTTCTATAACGCCGTCTTGACATGTAAAAGTAAATCCCTCAGTCTCCGATCTCAATCCAGCAGACTTGAGAAACTTGTTGCACACACCCATCGATAGGTCTTCTCTACGTATAATGCCGTAGAATTTACCGTAAAGGGGCTTGTCAGCATGTTCTCTTAGCAAAAGCGAATGTTTCAGCGTCAAAGGTGTTAGTGATGCTAGGCCATGTGTAGTGTCGCTGGAATCAAACAAAAAATAGAAACATTGAGGCTGTAGCCAGAACCGTTCTTCGATGAACACACTCCTGAAATCTTCTGCGATGATATTGTAGGTAAAAAATTAGGAGATTAGTATAGTTTGGAGTTCGTATTTTACCGCTGTTATCCATACCCAGCGGTCGCGAGCATTGAAGGTGACAACAGTCAGTCGCCTCTAGATGCTTTCTTAGAGCTACTATCTGCCGCTTCATAGGTTTTTAGGCACTTGCTTCCTGATGGTCTAGAAAATTTCTCACAATGCGACAGGTGTTTAATAAAATTGCCTTCTGAGCTGCTGCTAGTACCCTACTGACTCCTAAATCTTCAAGATGTTCAGTGCATCTTGCGTGCGCATTGCCTATAGCCGAAATCAAATTAGGATGAATAGATGCATGTTTCACATTCCTCCATATTTTCTTTACTTCATGCCTCAGCTCGCTATACTTATGGATCTTGGTTGTATAGGTTCCTTGCAAATTTTGGTTAAGCGGACAGGCAATGTCGATGATGTAAACTCTTCCACGTTTTTTTCTCGCATCACGATGTCGGTTCGTTTGGCTCGGGTGTAATGATCCGTCTGGACAGTAACACCCCAATATGAGATGTAATCTTCGTTTTCTAAAACGGGCATTGGAATGTATCTATAGAAAGGCATCCATTCTGTTAAGAGTCCTAGGTTTAGGGCAAGTTGTTAACGTATAATGCCCGCTACATCATTATGCCTGTGCGTATATTCTCTTTAAGCCATTACGCGACAACCATCAATAATGTGCTCGATGGATTCGTTGGTATCTCCACATAATCGGCACTGGTCAAACAAGTCTTGATGTAAAACGTGTTTGCGATAATTTCTGGTGCTGACAACCCTGTCCTGAATCGCAATGACGAATCCTTCCGTTTATGGATACAGGACGCCCTTTCCCAACCAAATATTGGATGTCTCACTATCCACTTCATATTGATCTAACGTTTTGTTGTGTTCGCCGTGAATGGCTTTCTGTCTTCATTGCGTTTGTAATTCCTCTATGGTTTTTGCCCTGATATTCAAGGCCTCTTCTGAGGACAAGTTCGAGGGCGTGTAGTCAAGATCCGCTTTACAGATGGTGTTGTAAAGCGTAACATCTCGCTTGCTGATAAAATAGTCTCGCAGCTGTATAACTTGTGACTCACACAGTTTTCTGACATCTACAATGCCCCTATCCCCTTCATGTCGTGGTCGAACTACCCGCTCAATCGCCGAATTACTGTAGTGCATTCGGTGCTTCGTCATTTCTACGCGGACGATTCTGTTTAATCGTTCGAGTTCTGTGTTGGACCATTTCATGAGCCCAAAGGAGTACGTGAGGGCTGGAATAGCATAGGTTTTGATTGCCCTGATCTTGTTTGCTGAGCTAAGAAAACTCTTCAGAACCAATCTGAGTCTTGTAGTGAAGGCAGTCGTGAGGCTTTTCTTAACTATCGTATGCTAAATACCCTTAGATTCGAGAATGCCCAGGTATTTATATGACTCGCCCTCAGCCATTGCCACGATGTCATTCTCGAAATCGTTCTCTAGCTCTGCGGTCCCTAATTCTCCTCTGGTTAAATGCACTGTTCTGCATTTATCTAGTCCGAACTCCATGTGGATATCATTGGAAAAAAGCTTTGTAACATCGATCACTTGCTGCAGTTTCTGGTCCGAACTAGCATATATCTTCAGGTCATCCATGTATAGAAGATGGGTCACTTGATGACCATCCTTGTTATCATGTATTCGGCACCCATGAGACATGCTATTTAGTGTTCTTCTCAGTGGCTTCAACGCTAAGCAGAACCATAATAGACTAAAGGAGTCGCCTTGGAATATACTCGTCGTAATGTGTATTGATCTAGTTATTCTTGGTTATCCATGAAAAATGAGAAAGGTCATTTTTCTGTCAGGCTACTTTGGGTTATTTTTGGTAATCAATACCGATATTTAGGCTGTTTTATTTATTTTTTAATTAAATTTTGGGTGGAAGTTTGGGTAGCCAGGTGGCAGCCTGCACATCCACAGAAAGTTAAGAAAATTTAAAAAAATCAACCACGCTTTTTCTGGGATATTTACGGTCACCAAACTCGATTTTTGAGATCTCTTACTTGCTAAAAACACCGGATTTTTGTGGAGGCAAACAGCCCTACTACAGCAAGTTTGAAAAATTAAAAAAAGTCAACCACACTAGAATTTTGTGTTTTTTTGGGCTTTCCAAAACTACAAAAATAAACTTTCAAGGAACTACCCCTATCACATGAAAACAACCCTTAAAATAAATTGATGAATCGGCCAAAATATATAAGAATTTTGAGTTCCTGTTGTGTTCTCGCAGCCATCCAAAACTTATTTTTAATAATGAACTCTAATACTAAAAAAGTACTCCCAAGGAAAAACTTGGCAATGAGTACAAGAAAACGTTTTTTATAGGTCTGAGCTATTTTTTAGCTTACTGCCAATAAAAAACATAATTTTCTTAAATAAACATGTAACACTAACGACGATCCATAATTGAAAATATAGTTATTAAACAAAACAAAAAATGTAAGTCAGAAGTTGATGATTCGTGCGGGCTTCACCAAAACAGACACGCTTGGACATTTTTGGTCGTATCTCGAGAACCCGTGAAGATTTTTTAATTTTTATTGGCCTAAATTAAAGATAAAACTTCACAGACTAATTATTATGCATTTTACATTTCTCCTAGAACTTTCCTAGGTCATGCCAGAAGTTGAAGTCGAGGTACGAAATTCGAGAAATTCTTGAACTTTTTTTTTTAATTTCTCGCTCCACTTTTAAATGAGTAATCACGTTTCAAAGTCAGAAAAGATTTTCAATAGTACTTTCGCTGATCGTACCAACAATTTGCGACGCTATTGTACATTTAACGAACCTCGTCTCAAAACGGTATCGTCATATCAATAGTAATATACCACGACCCCCTAAAACTAAACCCAGAACAACTAAAGCACCCCGTCTCAGCTGCCTTCAACAAAAACAGCCAAACAATTTCAAATGAAAAATAATCACTCAAGCCGCCTTTTCCAGACTCGAGTAGATATCCCCACACCCTAATAATATTCCAAACACCATAATACATTCGACGAGCCCGTCTCAGCTACCTTTAACTAAAGCAGCTAAAACAAAAATTCTAATCAAGAATAATAATCTCAGGTGCCTTTCCAAAACTCTAGTTCATATCCTCATCTCCACACTAATATTTGAAAAACAAAAAAGAAAACCACCCTTAGTACATTTAACAAGCCCTGTCTCCACTGCCTTCAACTAAAAGAGCCACAACAATTTCTAATTAAAAATAGTTAACACAGACACTTTATAAAAATTCTAGTGTTTATCCTCATCTTAACAGCAATATTCATTTACTTAAAAAATAACGCCCGGTATACATAACGAACCCCGTCTCAGCTGCCTTCAATAACTAAAATAGACCAAAAATTTTCAGATGGAAAATGGTCACCCCAGACAACTTTCCAAGACTATATCAGATATCCTCGTCCCTACAATATATACCATTAAACCATTTCCCTTTCAGGGTAGGCGTGACACTACCCGATTCGGGTAGTGTTTCTAGGTTTTTCTTGTAGTTATAAATAACTACAAGTGTGGGCTCACCACACCCACGATGTGCCAACAGCACTCATGTCAGTATTCTTGAATGGTCACCCATCGAAGTACTAACCGCGTCCAACGCTGCTTAACTTCAGTGATCTGACGAGAACTGGGTAGTATCCGGTAGTACGTTTAACGAACCCCGTTCCAGCTTCCTTCAACTAAAACAGCCAAAAAATATGAAATTAAAAAAAATCACCCCAGACACCTTCTAAAGACTCTAGTTCATATCTCAGTTTCCTTTCGACCAAAAAATCCAAAATATTTCAAATTGAAAATAATTACACTTGTCGCCTTCCTCATGCTTGAGTAGATAACTTCATCTCCACAGCTAAAATCAACAAGCCTCAAAATCACCCTTCTAGCACATTTGAAAGAATCCCAGCTTCCTTTAAACGAAAACAGCCACACAAATATAAAATCCAAAATCGAATTTAGACAATCTGGTAGTGAGAAACATTAAGTATTGTACACTTTCAAATTAGAGTGTAGGGTGGGCAAAAAAAATTGTTTTGGAAATCGCAAACAAAACCTAGTATAACAGTAGTACATTGGGACCTTCGTGAAGTTTACAGAATGTGGAGTGGTTTGATATAAATCAAAACTGGTGTAGTTCTTGGGACAAAAATAGATGTTTGGAAAACATTTAAATGTTACTATAACATTTTCTCACGTAAACTGTATCTTTTTTACTGTTCATGTATCACTGACTGATGATTATTACATTAACTATAATGTTGAACTTAAATAATATATAAAGGAACCAATTTTCTTTTGTATATATGAATATACAATACTAAACAGAGGATTTATGAAAACTAAAATATTTCTATTTATTTTGATGCCAATCCTTTTTATGAAAGAATAGAAGCCAAAAAAATACCAGTAGTCTCTGCCTTACGTTCAAATGAAGATAAATGTCATAATTGTAATTATAAATGCTAGAAGAAGGACAAAATTTAACGTGAATTGAAGAGTGTTAATTCCATAATTTCACGTTTATCAGTCCGTAAATCGTATTTAGTTTCTTACTTGCACTCGCATTGCATAAGCATTATTATTATTAGTATACCATTAAGCCATTTCCCTGTCGCGGTAGGCGTGACTTGCTCGGTTGGAAAATAGTAGTGTGTAGGTGGGTATATAGGTATAAGGTAGATAGGTATGTAGGTGTTAGGTATAGATATTTTAGATTGATCTGGAATTCTCTTGTTATTTATTTAAATGACACGTTCATTCCGCAACACTACTCCGACCCAGGTTGCTGATCAATCTCTCTAGCGATCACCCCAAGTGAAGAGCCTCACAAAATTGTTATGTGTGGTTCCCCACTTGGGCCCATTAGTATCCAAGGTCATTGTTTCAGGCATCATTCACTCTATTGTCACTCTGTTTACAAACTATTTGTCGCTACACTTTTCTGTCCTGGCATACTACTCTAGCTTCCTTCACGTCCATGCATTTTTTCATGCAAGCTCTCGCGTTTCTACGGCTTCTTATGTCAATTCGGGTTAGTGTCTCATTCACAGATTCTAACCATTCTTTCGGCGGTCTACCTCTGGGCATTCTGCTATTTACTTTACCTTTATACACTTGTTTGGTCAGTCGTTCATCTTTCATTCTTTCAAGATGACCGAACCATCTTAACTGATTTCTTTCCCATGTATCAACTATTGTCTCTTTTGCACCGCATTCTTTGAGGATTATCTCGTTTCGGACTTTTTCCATCAGCGTTTTTCCGCATATTGTACGTGTAGGGGTTTCATGCCAATCGCGTTAATTCCATAGATTTCAATATTCCATAATCTCATGTCTTTTTTTCTGTAAATTTCATTACCCGATTTTTTTGTAACTTTGCAGATGAAAAGAGGATCCCAGACTATAAAAAAAAAGTAATTTTTTGGGCAATCGTTCATATTTAGGGGTGGAAATGACCCCTTCTATATTTTTGATACTTTTACTGTTTTAAGAGGTATCATTGTTTTTTCTTTCTTGTTTTTGCACAAAATTGTTCTAATTGATTCTATATTATAATATTATCTTGAGTTTTAAAAATACTTACCCCCTAGAGTATCATAATTCAAAAAATCTACCCCTATAGGATGCTTCGCCATATGACACATACTAGTTTAAGATTTTGGACTTTGTTGCTGCAAACATCTAGTTTTGATAATTAATTCTATTAAGAATTATCAGTCTTATTCGAAATAACCCCTAAATTATGTGCCATCCACCGCTTTAGTATTATCAATAAATAAAAAATTTAGTTATTAATATGACATTTTTGTAAGTAATGAATTAAAATATTTAGTTTGGACAATCAATAATAATATAACTAATTATTTGTTAACGATGGCACATGTTCTTATATTAATAAACCCTTATCATGTGAAAACTGCCCCTCAAAAACTTTTTATGTTTTGTTTAGCAGGCGATTATAATGACAATACATATATAACAGAACTGTTTAAAGAATTTTTATTTAGGTTCAGGCACGTACGTATTTCCATTGAAAATTGTACACACATACACGTACCCTTTCGCATATCGTCCCTCTAACCCTTATTGCTCAAGGCTTTCGACTTACAATATATCTTCTACGAAATAAAAAATAAATGGAAAAAACAAACAAAATATTGCCTTCAGAATTTCTGTGAGACACAACTTATTATTTAGACCGTCAAATGAATAATTGTCAATTAGTTTGTTTTTACGTATGTCATACGGTCTCATTCACAACCTAATTGACGAAATATATTGACTGTTTACAAGTTGGGTGTCTGATATGATAAAAATATTATCATTTTGGCATTTCAAATAAAACTGTACAAATATAAAATTATCAGGAATGTATATACGCCATAATCAGGCATGTATATAAAGCGAAAGAAAAGAACATTTGTTCAGTCACATTTGCTTCTTTTTCTATTGTGCAAAGTATTACTAATAAAATGAGAATCAAACCATTAAATATAATATCGTTATTGACAATAACGTTCAATAAGGAAAAACTTGGCATTCAGCCTTCAGAAGTAACACCTGAGAAGGTACATCTACACGATGTAATAGAGGATATTATAATGAAAAATGTGTTTGATTCTTCATTTATTATTGAAAATTCAGTTGACTTACAATCTGCTCATGAGGATAGTCAAATTGACATACAACCGATTGAAGATGAAGAACAAGAAAAAGAAAAGGATTATGGTGAAGTTCCTAGTTGTTTATATCAAGAGGAGAGAGTTAATTTCAACTATAAAAAAGAAGCTGTTGACTTTTGGAATTCTGGAAAGAAAAAACGGTTATCTTTTACAACCGTTCATCAAAGATTCAAGAAGCTTCGTTCAGAGCGACAATTAAGAAGATGGCAAGAACAAGTCATCAGTGGTGGTGACCGAGAAGATAAGCTATACAACGTTGCAAAATACACTTTCGACAATTTGAGGGAGGCTATTGATTCAAAGATGACAGTTCACGATATAGATCTTCGAA
>CAKNYM010048066.1:102022-115273 GCA_932195095.1 Andricus curvator | reverse complement strand
GCCAAAATAACTACCATTGGTGAGTCGACGATCAGGGTGCACCAGAACGTGCACCAGGTCGTTTAGCACGTATTCTACGAGAACTTTTTTAAAATTGAAATTGTCTCAATAGCCAAAATAACTACCAATCGTGAGTGGACGATCAGGGTGCACCGGAACATGCACCAGATCGTTTAACACGTATTCTACGAGAACTTGAAAGAAATTTTAATTGTGTCAACATCCAAAATAACTACCATTGGTGAGTCGACGATCAGGGTGCACCGGAACGTGCACCGGGTCGTTTAGCACGTATTCTACGAGAAATTTTCTGAAATTTATATTGTGTCAATAGCCAAAATAACTACTATTAGTGAGGCGACAATTAGGGTACACCGTATGGTGCACCAGGTCGTTTAGCACGTATTTCACGAAAACTTTTTTAAGATTTAAATTGTGTCAACATCCAAAATAACTACCAATGGTGAGTCAACAATCCTGGTGCACTGGATCGCGCACCAGGTGGTTTTGCACGTATTCTACGAGAAGTTATTAAAGATTCAAATTGTAGCAACAGCCAAAATAACTACCAGCGGTGAGTCGATGATCCTTGTGCACCGGATCGTTAAAGGGGATAAATTGTTCTTTTGAAAAATTCCTATGAAAAACTCCCTTTATAATTTTTAAACTCACTTCGGTATCTTGAAAAATAGTATTATTTTTGGTTTAAAGAGGAAAAATTCGCTTTTCCGAGTTTGATAAGAGATATAAAATTATAGCAGATAAATATTATAAATATAATAATAATAATATAAATATTATCGAATTGTCTGAAGATATATTTTTATTTGATGAATGTTATCAGCTTAGAATTGAAAATGTTAAGTGTTAGCGATTTTTTGACATCAAAAATGTTGCTTTTTATGCAAAAATGGCTGTGGCAAAGCTTTTGTTTCCGCTCGAAAAATATTTTTAAGACGTGCCAGACACAAAATAAATAAAAACATTCTTGGTTTTTGCACCATTGGGTTGCAGTCACTACAATCGAACCTCAGGTACGAGAGAATATGCCAGTTTTAGGACATACTAATTTTTCAAGAAATTTTATAAACTATCTGATGCACTTGGGTCGTCAACTCACTATTTGGAATTGTTTTGGTTATTGAAAAAATTTGAATTTCAAAAAAGTTTTCGTAGATGACGTCTTGAATAGCCTGGTCCACGACCTGGGGGACCCGGAGCGTCAACTCAACATTGATATTTATTTTGACTGTTGAAACAATGTAAATTCTAAAAAAATTCTCGTGGATGACGTCTTAAACGACCTGGTGCACGTTCCAGTGCACCCGGGTAGTGGACTTACCATTTAGAGATGTGTCGGCTATTGGCAAACTTAAGATTTTAATTTTCAACGCGGGCTGATGTTCTCTAACACTTGGATGTTCTTTGTGTTTAGCGTGTCCTAAGCATGGGAGACGGACGAGAGCAAGGCTTTAGCCATGCTACCATTCAGCCGTGACCCATGCTTTGGCCAAATATTTCCAAGTTTATTGCCGTGCGTGAGCAATGTAAACTTTTTTCACGCGGGAGGGATGCGGAAAAGTCGCTGCCTGCGCACAGTAGCGACTGCGCAGCTACATTTTATAGAACTGAAGTCTATAGACCTTATATTGAAGTATTTCACAAACACTCAATGCTTCGAATCGAATTTCTATGAGATTTTTCAACATTTGTTCAAAAATTTTTTTATACATTTGACTGAATTGAGGTATTTACACCTTATCATGATGTGATCACAAACTTTCAATACCTTAATTGTGATTTCTACGAAAGTTTTCAACATTTTTCCATGAATTTCTCTATATATTTTATTAAACTTTTTTAAATCGGAGTTCAATATAAAGTTTACAGAACTCTTGTAGAGTTATTCCAGATTTGTTCTACATTAAACCCTGAAAGTTATACAGAATATAGAAAATTTGTTCAAGGTTCGCTCTCTACTTCGACTCTTGAAATAGTTCAAGAAAGTTTAATGAACTTTTTTTCCGTGCACTTACATCAAAAACTAAAAAAGGGGGCCACACATTTCAACAAACTTCAACTGACTGTCACTTTATAATTGTGAAGTTTAGCGATCTCGCTTTTGTATAAATTTATAAGGTATAGTATACTTAATAAAAATGTAATGGAAATAATTTTAGTGTAGCCTTTACCGTGTGGAAATGTCGTTGTGGGCCCAAGCGAGCTCAGGCCTGGCGAAACTAGGACCTGGCCTGGTGATCAAGCATGAGTCAAGCCAGAACGATACGCTAAATCTGGCCAGGTCCGTTTCGACAGCCAGGTTAGATCGCTGAGCCTGCCCTAGGTTTGACCTAAGTTTAATTTATATTCTTAGCCATTTTATTCTAGGGCTGTTTTTGCGGTTTTCTAATAACGATTCGAAATTCAGTTTTTGACTCTATCTGGCTATCCAGACTTGGAGTTTCTAACCTTCATTTGGCCTCAGGTACTAACTTCAGGTACTTATATCACCCCATCATCGTATCCATCGTCAGAATCGTTTGATTCTCTTGAAACTACACGGAAAAAATTTATCCGTGAAAAAGTCACGAACTTGTAGCTAGGTCTCGGATACGAGATAAAAAATGAAACATTACATCCTTAGTTCTATGAGAAATATATGGATAAATTTCGAAGTTTCTTACGAACAGTTCGAATTTCCTACGAACAGTTCCTGAAAATTTCAGACTGGAATATAAAGAGGAAAAATTTTATTTGTGCGATTTAATTTATATTAATTAATAAATTCCCAACTCAGAAGATTCGAACCCTCAAAGACTGCTGAGTCACCAGTTTCTAAGCATAAATCAGGAGTGCGTAAACACGCGAAGCCATCGAGGCCAAACAAAATAGGTATTATAAAACTTCTAGCCACTCATCCGACGAGCTCGAAGGACACATATATATCGAGTTCGTCAATTTTTCTCAAAGTTCGCAGTGTAACGCACTACTAAACGTTATTCGGCGTTCTCAATATCGAAAGCGCGTGAAACTACAGTCAGCCACCGCTGAACGCGTTCAGCGAGCCCCACCCGGTCGAGTCGAAAGGACACGTCACTCGAAACGGCCAATGGGATAGACCGGCGGTCCCCGCCGCAGGGCCTTCAAACACCGCCCAGCGCGAGCCAAGGAAGGGAGCGGGTCATAAGAGGACGCGCACGGCCAGAGAACGTCACTCGTGCGCCAGCTTGACTGGCGAGCTATCCTCCGAGCCTTTGGAGCGAAAAAAGGGTATCCACCCGTTTTGTCTGGTGCGTTCCTCAAATAAAGTAGCGTTGCTAGAAAGATCGGCCTCCACCAGCTCTGTCTGGAGAGTAATTAGTCCATCCTAGCCTTGCTAGGATTCTCATAGGCATAACCCAGGTTTGCTGTGGTAAGCCAATATCAAGCCACTTTAGAAATTTCTTGAGATCCACCATTGTGGAGTGAACATACTTTGTTTTCCTTCCTTTTCAATCTATAGGCAGTGAGTATTTTATTTATGTTTTTTTTTATCTGATTTCCACCGGAGGGAATGCTTACCCGTTTGGAAAATCCTCATTGATTTGGCCGAAGTAAAATTTATTCTTTTTTTTTGTTTATTTTAGTGAATGCCAGAAGTGAGTCGGCGCGACGGCGCCGTGGCCGGGTTCGGAAAATTAGGCTGTTATTATCAAAAGGGAAAATTACTCCGGCATGTGCGGAGCAATTGATCCGCGAGGCAAAAGTAGTCGCGGATTATTGGACTAGCGTCAAACAGTCGGCGGACCTTGCCGAGGCAGGTGGTTCGTCGCAGCCGGGTGATCGCGAAAACCGTACGAATCCCCGACAACTAGAACGGATCGCGCGGTCAACTTGGTCTCCAGAATTTACAGATGATTCTTATTTGCAGTCACCGGTATTTTCATTTATTCCACAAGGCGAGCATGAGGATTTAGCTCACCTTATACAAGAATTAACAGTTCGGGAACACAACCATAAACAAGACCTGAATAATAACGTAGTATCCGAAAGCGGGGTTAGCATTACATCTGAGAAGGTCGAGACGTCGGTCGCGGAAACGGTCGCGGCTATCGATGCACTTTTCCAAGAATATAGATAGGTGAACAAACAGTACTCGAGGCAGCGTTTAGGTAACGCAGATCTTCACAGTTATTATAGGGTTTATAACATAAGATAAATAACTATGGGATAGTTTTCCTCTCAGCACGACGTGATAATGTAGAGAAATATCTAGGAAGATAGTTTAATCAATAATGTAAAGGGACAGCGAACCGCACAGTATGAATCATTAGAATGTATACTCTCATTATTTTCTATGTATTATGTCATAAATAAATATAGCTAAATTTGTAAACTAATGATGTAGCCTGATGATTTATGTTTCCATCTCTAGAGCCTTTTACACGTATTGGAAAGAAGCAAAATAAATAAGATCAATAACCTAAAAGAAAAAATAAGAAAACAAAATAATAAAAAAATAAAATATATACAAACAAATGTCGTTAACTCGTACGCCTCGTGGGAGGCGGTCAGTCAGCAACCTCAGAGACTTACCCTCCGGCCGAAGACCGGAGAGACAGCTCGACGGTGCCAGAATGTATCGCACCCCCACGAGAAGGAGGTCAGCAGGTGATCCTCAAGACGTATCCTCCGGCCAGAGTCCGGAGCGAGCGCTTGACGTTTCGAAACGACCCGCCGGGAACCACCCCCATGCTCAAAGGGTATTGATTTTATGTGAAAAATGACTTTCGTGGATTCCATCAAATGTCGACGGTTTGAGGCCCCCTAAGTCAGAAAAAATAATGTTTACGTCGGATAACTTTTCAGAGACTAATCGGATTGGATTGTGCTGTGGCACACAGTTTCAGGGGCCAAAAAGAAAGACCGAGTTCGTTAACTAGCTATTTTGAATAAAAATTCAAAATGTAAGAGCATTTTCAAATTTGTTTAGACATTTTTTTTTCAAAATTCAGAAATTCCATGGACGGCTATCTGTAGTACTCAAAAATTAAAACAATTTCGTCCTACGACTTCTTTGATGAAAAGAAAATTGTCAGAGTTATAGCATTTTCAAAATCCCCCCAAAAAAACGAAAATTAATATTTTAAGCGAAACAAAGCACAATATGGAAAAAAGTCAGTTGGTAAAAAACGTTACTTTTCGAGAAAAATTTAAATTTTTATCGCACAAAAAATAATTAATTATTACATTCTCATCATAATGAAAAGGTATTGATTCTATGTGAAGAATGAATTTCGTGGATTTCATCAAATGTCGACGTTTTGAGGCCCCCTTAGTCAGAAAAAATAGTTTTAACGTCAGTGTCTGTCTGTCGTCGCTGTCATTTTAATCTGTAAACGTAGTAACTTTGAAAGGAATAATCCGATTGGACTAACCCTTGGCATACTGTTTGAAAGCCTATAAAGAAAGGACGAGTTCGTTAACCAGCCATTTTTGACCAACAGTTCTGATATTACCCATCAAAAATGCTTTTTAAAAAATCAAAAATTTTCCCAGCAAAATTATACATTTTTTTATCAGATGGAATGATAGTTTTAAAAATTATTCATCTCGAGAAGATCTACCAATTTTCTAGAAAAATATTCATGATAACAAGTATGGGTTTTGTTTTATCCGTAAAAAATGTTATTAAAATAAGTAATTCTGTTTTCGGGCAAAACCATTCAAGACGCGAAAAAATGCTAACTAACGAAATTGTTCGTCTCACAAAAAATATAGGAATTTGGTTCAGACTATTTTTTTAAAAGATAGTTATTGTTTTAATTATGAAAAATGTAATTAAAAATTCCATTTTCCATTCGAACTATGCAATAAAGAAAAATAGGTAAAAAGGAAATCTCTTTATTTATCTAAAACAAATTGGTTTATATACACTCTGTACATCAAATACAAAAAAAAATTATTGTGATATAAAGAACAAAAAGTAAAATAAATTTGCTTTATTTTGTTCTGTTCAATTCAGCAGTTGCGAATAGAGGAACAATATTTACAAAAAATCACGTTTTGTAAATATTCTAAAAAAACACAAAGGGAAAATTACAGTTTTCAGTTTGTAAGATTTTAAAGGTGCGTACTCCAGTTCATTTTTAAAATCGGTCTTAAGGGTGTTGGTTAAATCCGACTTTGAATTTTTTTCTTGATTGTTATGGCACTGACTTTATATATATTTTCTTGAACTGCGAGAATCGTTCGCCAATTTATTTTTTTACTTACAATTCTGAGATCACAGAAGCATTTTCAAAGGTCATCCTATATGCGAACGCCCAAAACTTGATGATGGTGAAGCTCAATTTTGCGAAATGGAGAAAAACGCAGAACAAAATTGAGATGTCCTGTGTATGTGCAGACCATAAGACTGTAATTGTAAGCAGCAAAGCAAACACGATATGCAGGCCAGCTGTCAAATTTGCGCTCCGATGCTCTGAAGTGCGAACAAGAACAAGAAATCCGCGCAGACTCACTATGGGTTTGAATTATGGGCCGAAAGAATAAGCAGCGTCAGGTTAATGGTCTAGGTTCTAGGCTACAGACACTGCCGTCATGCGTTCGCGTCCTCGTACTTTTTTCGAATTTTTCTTTTGTTTCTAATTTTTTTTTTAATAGATCACCGTGAATATGCATAAATATTATAAAAACAATAATAAAGAGTTTCAAAAATATATTTTCGGTATTCAAAAATTATTATTTTTGACACAAAAATATTTTTATCAATCTATTGATTTTTTTTTATCAATCCTAGATAACAATGCATGCGGACGCACATGGGCGCATGGCGTGCAAGCACGATGTGTCGGCAACAATGCAAGCACAGTGACAGCACGTTCTGAGGGTAATAAGTAATCCCGCATAGTGCCCGCACATGGTCTGCATGATATGCAGCACAGCGTGCGTCTATCATGCTCGTCAGGTACTTAGGGCAAAATGTCGGCATATAGCGTGCGGTGAAGAGTGCGGCACAAAAAGCGCATTATTACTAAAAACATAATATAGCAGTTTTGTAAAAATAAAACTCTGATCAAATTCGCTTCATGCTCTAAATTTTTGTTATTTTCTAAGTTTATTTTACAGACAAAAAGTCGAAATAAAAGTGAATATTTATTTTTGTTCAAATTAAATAAACATTTTTTCTTGGGTTTTGGTTCGGAAAATTAGCTTGGAATATAAACAAATGTTGAGGCAAAGAACAAAGTCGGCAAGAGTTGTAATTGTTTAAAAATAATTTTTTGAACTCTAAAATTTTAGCTCCGTGAAAACGCACCATAAGTATTTTATAGTCAAATGATAAAAATAAAGAAAAATATACAACTAGAAGAAAAACTAAAGCAAAAAAATCTGCTCGCAAGTTTGAGCGCGGCTCAGGCGCGCGTCTGTTGGTTCTCGCGCTTCGAGCTCGATAATGTATTAACTTCGTGCTACGCGCTCGGGCTTTGTACTTCCCCCACATTTTTGCACAGACCTTTTGAAACTAAGCGTCAAAGGATCGGCAACTGTCATTTGGTGATTGTCGCAAGGTTTCTATTAAAATTCTTCGCAATACAAAAATTCAATATATCTTCTTCACTATTTTTTCTATATTTACTATATTCAGATTTAAAATGATCGAAAACAAGTTTTTCAAGTGCACATTTTTAATCGCTCTACTTCTGAGATTTAAGTTCTTAAATCTCAGAAATAGAACGATTAAAAATATACAACTTGAAAAACAACTGAAAGTAATTAACTGGAAGATTCAAAAGTATAGTGTTCTTTAAAATCCCTTTGTTTTTTTAACAAAAGTGTTGAATAAACGTTCTGTGTTGAATGATTTAAATTGTTCGAAATAAAAAAACATTTTCAGATAAATATATATTTCTCGCTAATACATTATTTAAAAGGTAGCAGGAATAATTTTGTGTATGTCGCTTTTGGAATAAACACCTGTTGCATCATCAGTTGTAAAGGAACAACTTTCAACACATGAGTCTTTTCTTGAAACGTCATACAATGTTTTCTGTTACTTATGTTATTTTTAACATCTTCTTTTCAATATTTATAACTCAAAACATATGCATGCTAGCACGACGCTGGCAAGCACGTGCCCACAAGCGTGCGGCGCATATGCGACGCATATGAGGACACATATGTCTGCACTCTTGCCCTCACAACGTGCCGATCGGTCGACACTCGTGCAAACACCATGCGGGCAAGGTGTGAGCAAATTGTTATTTGGGATCATTTCTTTGATTCGTGCATAAATTTCAGGATTTCCGAAATTATAAAAACTAGTTATTTGTAAAGTTATGACAATTTTTTGTTCATAAATATGAAAATATTTTTAATAGGGTAGAGCAACAAAAACCTTTTTTGTGATAAGCTTTTTCCATTTTCCATTCACCTTATCCTCCTATAAATTATCAATAAAATGAAGAAAATGAATAAAATCAATGAAATCAGTGAAACCAGTATAAATTTTATTTGATTTATTTGATTGATGTTTTCATGATATTCATTTTATTGATAATGAATTTATTTTATTGATTTTAGTGATTTCATTCAATTTATTGATATTGTTGATTCATTTGATTGTATTTTTTAATAAACAAATCGAATATGTATATTGATTTTCTTTATTTTATTACAAAATAGAATGAAATAAAACAATAAATTTAATAAAATCACTAAAAACAATAAAATAAAATAATTATCAATAAAATCAATAAATTGAATAAAATCACTAAAATTTTTATTTTATTGATAATAATTTGATTTTAGTATTTTATTCAATTTATCAACTTCATTGTTTCATTTGATTGTATTTTTCAATGAAAATCGAATATTTATACTGATTTTCTTTTTTTCATTAAAAAATACAATGAAATAATTCAATAAAATCAATAAATTAAATAAAATCAATCAAAACAATAAATTCAATACAACAAAAAAATCAATAAAATCAATGAATTAAATAAAATCACTAAAATCAGTACAATTTTGATTTTATTGATTGTAATTTGATTTTAGTGATTTTATTCAATTTATTGATTTTATTTATTTATTTCATTGTATTTTGTAATAAAATTAAGAAAATCAGTATAAATATTAGATTTTTTATTATAAAGTACAATAAAATGAATCAATAACATCAATAAATTGAATGAGATTACTAAGATCGATAAAATCAATTTATTATCAACAAAATCAATAAAAAAACAACATCAATAAAATCAAAATGTTACTGATTTTATTTATTTTATTGATTCTATTGATTTCGTTGATTTGATTGATTCTGTTCAATTTATTGATTTTTTTTAATTGTAAATATTTGACTTTTTTTTTAAAAAATACAATCAAATGACTCAATGAAATCAATAAATCGAACAAAATTCTATAATCAAATTATTATCAATAAAATCAAAATTGTTCTGATTTTAGTGATTTTTTTCAAAATTACTGATTTTATTGCTTTTATTCATTTATTTTATTATATTGGTTCTATTGATTTTATTGATTTTGTTGATTTTATTTTATTGATTTTGTTCAATTTACTGCTTTTTTATTGTAAATATTTGAATTTTTTATTAAAAAATACACTCAAATGGAACAATTATTATTTTGTTTTTTTCAAACTTTTTCTCGGGTGAACCCGGTTTTTCGTCATAGCCACGGACTAAGTCAAGTGACTGATGAGATGAGGATGTTATAAGTTATTTTAATACGATGTTTGAAATCATTTGCGATGATGTTTTAGGTACAAAATTAGGAGCATGGTGTAGTTTGCAGTTTGTCTTGACCGCTGTTATCCTTACACAGCGGCCGTGAGTGTTGGAGGTGACAACAGTCGCCTCTGGATGCTTTCTTAGAGCTACCATGTATCTCGCCATAGGTTCGTAGTCACTGGCTTCCTGATGGCCTAGGAAGTTTCTTACAATGCGACAGGTGCTTAATAAAACCGCCTTCTGAACTGCCGCCAGTACCCTACTGACTCCTAAATGTTCAAGATGTTCACTGCATCTTGCGTGCACATTGCCTGTAGCCGAAATCACAATAGGATGAATAGATGCATGTTCTACATTCCTCCATATTGCCTTTACTTCATGCCTTAGCTCGCTATACTTATGGATCTTGGTTGTATAGGGTGCCTCCAAATTTCGGTTAAGTGGACAAGCAATGTCGATGATGTAGACTCTTCCACCTTTTTTTTCTCGCATCACGATGTCAGGTCGATTGGCTCGGATGTAATGATCCGTCTGGATGGTCACATCCCAATATGAGATGTAATCTTCGTTTTCTAAAACGGGCATTGGAATGTATCTATAGAAAGGCATCCATTCTGTTAAGAGTCCTAGGTTTAGGGCAAGTTGTTAACGTATAATGCCCGCTACATCATTATGCCTGTGCGTATATTCTCTTTAAGCCATTACGCGACAACCATCAATAATGTGCTCGATGGATTCGTTGGTATCTCCACATAATCGGCACTGGTCAAACAAGTCTTGATGTAAAACGTGTTTGCGATAATTTCTGGTGCTGACAACCCTATCCTGAATCGCAATGACGAATCCTTTCGTTTCTGGATACAGGACTCCCTTTCTTAGCCAAATATTGGATGCCTCACTATCCACTTCATATTGATCTAACGTTTTGGGGTGTTCGCCGTGGATGGCTTTCTGTCTCCATTGCGTTTCTAATTCCTCTATGGTTTCTGCCCTGATATTCAAGGCCTCCTCTGAGGACATATTCAAGGGCGTGTAGTCAAGATCCGCTTTACAGATCGTATTGTAAAGCGTGACATCTCGCTTGCTGTTAAAATAGTCCCGCAATTGTATGACTTGTGACTCACACAGTTTCTTGACATCTACAATGCCCCTACCCCCTCTAGGTCGTGGTAGAACTACCATTTCAATCGCCGAATTACTGTGGTGCGTACGGTGTTTCGTCATTTCTACGCGGATGATTCTGTTTAATCGTTCGAGGTCGGTGTTCGACCATTTGATGAGCCCAAAGGAGTACGTGAGAACAGGGATGACATAGGTGTTCATTGCCCTGATCTTGTTTGCCGAGTTATGAGAACTCTTCAGAACCAATCTGAGTCTTGTAGTGAAGGCAGTCGTTAGCCTTTTCTTAACTATCGTATGCTGAATACCCTTGGATTCGAGAATACCCAGGTATTTATATGACTCGCCCTCAGCCATTGCCTCGATTTCATTCACGAAATCGTTTTCTCGTTCTGCGGTCCCTAATTTTCCTCTGATTAAATGCACTGTTCTGAATTTATCTAGTCCAAACTCCATATAGATATCGTTGGAAAACTGCTTTGTGACATCGATCACTTGCTGCAGTCTCTTGTCCGAACTAGCGTACAGCTTCAGGTCATCCATGTATAGAAGATGGCTCAGTGGTCCAACGCTAAAGAGAACCATAATGCACTGAAGGAGTCTCCTTGGAATATACCCGTCGTAATGCGTATTGATCTAGTTATCCTTGGTTGTCCATGATCAAAATACTTGATTGTTGTACCCCTAAGCATCATAGCACGACTTAGGAAGTCAATGATGCGTGGACAAATTTTGTATACTTTTAAGACATCAAGCAAATAGTCATGTGGTACGGAAGGAAAGGCTTGCTTGTAGTCAATGTATGCCATGTGCAAGTTCCTTTGATGTTTACGAGCTTGCGTCATGGCAACAGCGTCTATGGTGACTAGATCTGTACTGCCTCGGGAGTTTTTACATCATCCTTTTTGTTCTTCTGTAATGATGTCATTCTCGTCGCAGTGAGAATATACCTTATCTGCTATGATAGCTGTAAGACATTTATATATTGTTGGAAGACAGGCTATCGGTCGAAATTCAGATGGATTTTGAGCGTCTGGTTTTTTAGGCAACATATACGTAGTACCCTGCAGCATAAAGCCTGGCATTAGATCTGGATGTTCGATGATCTTCTGAAAACACCGTGCCAACGCAGGATGCACACTAGTCAGGTACTTGTATCAGAAATTGTGCACCATGTCCGGACCTGGAGCTTTCCAGTTACATAATTTTTTCAAAACCGCTGAAACATCTAAAGCTGTGATGTTCGTCAGCTCCATTTCAGGGTTATTGCTTGCTCTTGCTTCCTCCAGTTGGAACCACGCAGTGTTCAAATTACTTCTGTTAGTTTTTCCCCAAACATCTGACCAATAGTTATTCATGTCTTCCAATTGAGGAACTTCGCTGTCTTGTTGGTTATTTTGCTTTATCCTAAGTTCACGATAGAACCTTCTTTCATCTGCCTGAAAGGTTCGATTTTGTTTCCTTCTTGCACTACTTTTCTTGTACCGACGCAGTCTAGCAGTAAGAACATCAAGTCTCTGCCGCTGGAAGTCTACAATCTCATCCAATATTGCTGGTGTCAATGTCTCGATGTACCGAGGGTGGATGATTTTAATAACATGGTGTATCAGCTTTCTGGTTCGATTTCCTTTTTTATATTGAGTCAGTCGACCCAATTTGCACCTCACTTTGCTGACATCCATATCCAACCTGATCTTCCATGGTGGATCTCGCTCCTCTCTTGGGGCAAATACTGCATTTATAGGCCTAGTTCTGCGGCCCAACGTTCTAACGGTTGCCACAGCTGCACAGTATACAAGAGTTTGCACCTCTAACGCATTTTGTGTTGCGTTCAAATGCATAGGTAAAACCTTGTTGTTAAGGTGCTCTATTGGTGCACGCAGATCACCTGTGATGTTCATCTTAGGCAGTGAATGCCTTTGTGTTGGTTCTACATGTCTGAACTCTAGTAAAGCATGACCAAAATTCCTTTCAAGGTACTGTAGCTTTTCTGGGACTTCGCTGTTTAGATCATCGTTTATAATGTCCGGATGTGGTTCTAGTCCATCCGGTACTTGATGTTCATTATCCCTAGCACCTATGCCTTCAGCTGCAATCAAGTCCTCGTTGTCCACATCTCCCAATGGAAGTTCATCAATAGGAAGCTGCTGTTCAACTTCCATTTCGATGGCAGCTATTTCAACAGCCAAAAGCAATTTGTTTACAGATATTGAGCGTTTTTGATCTGCTAGATTCTGCTCATTTATTCTTGTGGCTAGTCCTGAGTACTTAAGTAAGAAGAGACGATGATATTTTCTCCTTATACTTTGCCCACTTTTCTTTGCCAAAAAATAAGAGCGCATCACATCTGAGGCGAGTGCATGATTTATAAATTCCGCGGTTATGAAAATAAAAA
>CAKNYM010048066.1:74351-102012 GCA_932195095.1 Andricus curvator | reverse complement strand
GACATTAAATGTTCAATTATTTTCAAAGTATAAACTTAATTGTTACACATCTCTGTTCATATGGTATGTCCATTTTAATCCCTTCCTTGGTTGTTGAACCTCTGCTTCTGGCACTGGTTGTATTAGGCCATCTACCTCCGGAGGATGTGGTGGTGCGAGATCATCACCAGGTTGAGGAAGAACATCAATTGCCACTGCTTGTTCGTGTGACGCGGCCTCCTCTAACTGCTGTTCATTGCCGTTGTTTTTCCACTCCAAATCAACCTGCTGTTTAATCTCCATTGCTCGATCCTCTGAGATGAGTAGATTAGTCCTGATGTCCTTCACCTTAGCGATAAGATCTCTTAATGCGACTTTCTCTATTTGAGGATACTTTGCGGCAAATTTCGTTCTAAAATTTTGTCCTTTTTTGCGCGAGGTTTCAAACTTCGCACTTTCCTAATAGAGACGCATCAATTCCTCATTCATTTGGGTATCCCACTTGATGCTCTCCCACGGTATTTCTGTTGAAGTGGTTGGCTGCAAATAGCTAACGCTATCCAAAGCACCCTCAGCAGACACAGTTCATGTTTCACTGCTTACCGTATGTCGCAGATGTTCTTGCTGGCCAGCTGTTTGATTAGTGAGATCTGCCTGAACATCTTGCAGCTCACCATCACCACCGTCCTGCATGCTGTGGTCCCCAGCGGTGGCTCCAGGGGCATTCTTTTATGCAAGCTCTCGTGTTCCTATGGCTTCTTATGTCTCTTCGGATTAGTGTCTCATTCACAGATTTCAAACATTCTTTTGGCGGTCTACCTCTGGGTATTCTGCCATTTACTTTACCTTTATACACTTGTTTCGTTAGTCGTTCATCTTTCATTCTTTCAACATGTCCGAACCATCGTTACTGATTTCTTTCCCATGTGTCAACTATTGTCTCTTTTGCACCACATTCTTTGAGGATTATCTCGTTTCGGACTTTGTCCATCAGTGTTTTTCCGCATATTGTGCGAAGAGGATTCGTGTTAATCGCGTTAATTCTACTCCTGTCCTTCTCTTGACAGGTCCATGTCTCGCTACCGTATAGTATAGTTGATACGAATATAGAATTATGTATGGCCATTTTAGCTTTTTTTGATATTTTTTTTATTTCTGAGCATGTACCCAGCTCTACCGATAACCTGCTTACCCTTATTTATGCGCCTATCTAACTCCCCATCTATTTTTCCGTCGCTAGTGAATAGGCTACCCAGGTATACTTACTTGTCAACTTGTTCTAATCTCTCATCATTTAGGACAATGTTGCACATTGTTTTCTCCGTTTTTCCTTCAAACACCATGATTTTTGTTTTATTTACTTTAATTTTAAGGCCCATGTTCTTCATGCTCGTATTAAGTTTATTCGACGTTCTTTGCAAGTCCTCGATTGATTCTGCCATAATAATCTTGTCATCTGCGAAAGCTAACCCACGTACCTTCACTGTTTCGAGATCTACACCTTCTTCGTCGAAGAGGGCCATTCTCAGACACTTATCTATAAATATGATAAATAGCCATAAAGAGAAAACGCATCCTTGTTTCACGCCTTGCATAATATCGAGCCAGTCACTCAGTTTCCCATTTACTCTTACACTCGCTTTACTACCTGTATATATTGATTTAATTGCTTGTAGGAGCCATCCATTGACTCTGTACTCTTTAAGGGCTTCCCAAAGTTTACTTCTGTTTACCTTGTCAACTGCTTTTTCTAGGTTAACAAATGCACAGAAAACTTTCTTTCCTACTCTTAAGCTTTTTTCTGTGATCTGTCTTAAACTAAATATCTGATCTGTACATGATCTTCCTGGCATAAATCCACTTTGGACTTCCCATACCTTTTCTTCTGTAATTGTCATTACCCTACGAATGAGTTTTTTTGAGTATATTTTACTTATGGTACTTAGTAAGCTGATACCTCTGTAATTACTGCAGTTGCTTTTATCTTCGTTTCTTTTGTATATTGGTACGATAATCTGTGAGGTATGTACTCGCCACCGTATTTAAGCATTTCAGCGCTATGTCTACGCCAGCAGCCTTACCGTTTTTTAAGTTCTTAATTATATCTCTAACCTCAGTGACACAGACTTTTTCAATTGGGTTTTCTAATGCATCATGTTCTATGTCGCAGTTCTGTTGCCCTATACCTTCACCTCCTAATAATTCTTTAAAAGAGTCTTTTAAAGCGTCTACTATCCCGTCTATATCATATAAGATTTCACCTTTGCTGTTTCTGATGCTGACAGACTCTGTACTTTTACTTTATTTTATCAGTTCAAATAATAGTTTCATAGTTTCTTCTCTTCGCTAAGACCTGTGATGTTTAATGTTCTCTTGTGCGCTTTTTTCTTTTCTTTTTGGGCTGCCTCAATTTCATCATTCCACCATGCATCACCAAATTTTCTTCCTAGAACCGCCGTACCACATACTTCGGTCGCAGTTGTAACAATGATATCCCGTAGTAAAGTCCACGCGTCCTCTAAATCTTTATTGCTTAATAATTCCTTCCAAATCGTCTCATCTATACGTTCGTTTAACCTATTTTGAAAGTCTATTCGCACTTCTGGTTTCTGTAAATTTTCAATCTTTATTCGCGTTTGTTTCGTTTTTTTTGTTCTCTGTCTTCTCCATCCCCGCCCTAAATTTATTTTAGAGACTAAAAGGTAATGATCAGTATTGGATTCGGAACCCCTCATGACTCTTGTATCTTTGACTAGTTCTCTTAGTCTTTCATCCACAATAACGAAGTCAATTACACTGCGGTTATTTCCTTTACACCAGGTGTACGTGTAGATCATTTTATGTCGAAACCAAGTATTGGTAATAAATAGGCCCTTTTCTAAGCATAAGCAAACTAATTTTTCCCCGTTATAATTTTTTCTTATTGGATCCCCAAAATTACCTAGCACCCTTTCTGTATCTGTATCCTGACTTTGGACGCCGACCCATCCGTTCATATCTCCTAGCAGAATTATTCTTTCACCTTGATCACAAGTACTTATTATATCATTTAAAGTGTCCCAGAAGGCGTCTTTGACTTCTCGCGGCTCACTGTCAACTGGGGCGTAGCACGCTATGATAAGTAATCTTCTGATTCCTACCTTCATTCTAACCCACAGCAATCTGGGCGATACATATCCTTGACCTTTGAGATGCTATCTTGCTTTTTCATTCATAATTAAACCGACCCCTTGACTACGATTTGATTCACTACCTACTCCTAACCATATTTCAAAACCGCCTTTCAACACCCCATTTTCTATGTTTCTACTATTGCAACCCTTTTTTTCGTCTCAGGTACACATAAAATATCTAGTTTCCTTGCATGCATATTTTCTCGTAGTTCTCTTACTTTAAGATCATTCAATCCTCTAGCATTCCAAACACCCAGTCTCCATTCATAGCCTGAAACACGAACTTTACGTTTACCGTGTGTATGCATTTCGTCAATCAAGGTTACCAGCCTTCAGCAGCGTTGTATTAGATAGGAGTTAATATGTGCTCATCTGCCGAATACCGGCCTAACTCTAAACGAAGAACCAATAATTTTTTTTTTTAATTTTTAAAAGAGTTATATATAGATATATATTAAATTTTCTTCTGCTTGAAATATTAAAATAGTTATAATAACACTGGTAAAAAAATGTGACCTATGTGCTCATGGAATGAGATATGTCATTTCCGGAGTATTTTTTTTGTGCTGAATCCGAATCTGGCCTCCATTTCTCTTCAGCACATCAGGTTTTCAAGATTTTTCCAATCAAAATTTTTTTTTGAAAAATCACAAATCATGGGATAAAATGTTGAAAACATTTTTTCAAAGAAAAGCAATATGATTTCAATAAAACTTGAAAAAAGTGGTTTTACAAAAAATTGCTGAAATTATTTTTTTCTAGTATTGCAGGTGTCATTCTCTTCGTGTTTCAATGCCAAATGAATTTTAAAAAATGCAGGGTTCAGGCTATCACCGTTCAAAAGATACATGGCAGAGAAGTTGTCTTTTTCTACAGAGTCGCCAGTTTGACGGCTTACACGTACTGTAAGAGAATCATTGTACTGTGTCTAGTATTTTATTGCATCACAATCTTCAATATCTGCAAATTTTACATTATTCACAAAGTTTTTCATTTGCTCAGTGTTAACAGTATTCACAGCTTCGGATTCTTGAGCAGGTTTTAATCACGCAGTTTATAGAAACATAATCAAACTGTAAAATTTTATATTTGGTTCTTTCCCTATTTCCGAATAGTCGACTGACTTCTTTGATAAATTGAATAAAATACTAAAATCGAATTATTATCAATAAAATCAAAATTTTACTGATTTTAGTGATTTTATTCAATTTATTGATTTTATTGATCTTTTTTATTGTTTCGATTTTATTGATTTTATTGATGTTGTTCATTTCTTTGATTTTATTGATAATTATTTTATTTGATTGTTTTTAGTGATTTTATTCAATTTATTGTTTTATTTCATTGTATTTTGTAATAAAATAAAGAAAATCAATATAAATATTTGATTTGTTTATTAAAAAATACAGTCAAATGAATCAATAAAATCAATAAATTGAATGAAATCACTAAAATCAATAAAATCCATTCATTATCAATAAAATGAATAACATCAATAACATCAATCAATAAAATAAAATAAAATTTATACTGGTTTCACTGATTTCATTGATTTTATTCATGCCCTTCATTTTGTTGATAATTTATTGGAGGATAATGGGAATGGAAGATGGAAAAAGCTTATCACAAAGAAGGTTTTTGTTGATCCACCTTATTAAAAAAATATTCATATTTATCAACAAAAAATTGTCATAACTTTACAAATAACTAGTTTTTATAATTTCGGAAATCCCGAAATTTATGCATGAATCAAAGAAATGATTGATAAAAAAATCAATAGATTGGTAAAAATATTTTTGTGTCAAAAATAATAATTTTTGAATTCCTAAAATATATTTTTGAAACTCTTTATTATTTTTTTTATAATATTTATGCATATTCACGGTGATCTATTGAAAAAAAATTAGAATCAAAACAAAAATTTGAAAAAAGTACGAGGACGCGAGCGCAGGACGGCAGTGTCTGTAGCCTAGAACCTAGACCATTACCCTGACGCTGCTTACTCTTTTGGACCATAATTCGAACCCATAGTGAATCTGCGCGGATTTCTGGTTTTTGTTCGGACTTCAGAGCATCGGAGCGCAAATTAGACAGCTAGCCTGTATATCGTGTTTGCTTTGCTGCTTACAACTACAGTCTTATGGTTTTCACATACACAGTACATCTCAATTTTGTTCTGCGTTTTTCTCTATTTCGCGACGTATTTCGAAAAATTGAGCTTCACCATCATCAAGTTTTGGGTGTTCGCATATAGGATGACCTTTGAAAATGCTTCTGTGATGTCAGAATTGTGATTTAAAAAATAAATTTGCGAACGGTTCTCGCCGATCAAATGCTGTTTCTGCTATCCGCAGATTTCTCCCCGTGGAAAAATTTATAATTTCCGCGAAAATAATGATTGCCTCAGCAAAAGGCTTCATTCCGAGGCTTCATTCCTGGCAGTGGCCCACCGTCGGGCAAGAACCGTGCCGGCCTACGGGCCGCCGTTCATGGACAGGCTTCAAGCCTATCGGTACCTTCTCTCCTCACAAGGTGCCGTGAGGATCTTTCAGTCGCAGCCAAGCAGTCGCCAAATCGAAGAGAAGTCGATGGGAAGATTGGACACCTTTCTCAAGGAGAACAACAAACACCTACCAGCACGGGCCACCACAAAGTTCGCACCACGGCCAATGACTAGGCGTTCACTCTCTCAGCACTGAGAACCGACCGCAGACAGACACAGAGGCTGGACGTGACACGCCCGAAAAACGCGTCCACCCTCTTTAAATTACCCCTTTCACCACCAATCATACCTAACAAAGGGGGTTACATCAATCTATTTAGATTATTACATTTTCCGAAAAGTGAGGTAGTTTGATGTCTAGTTTTTAATTGTCAATCTTTTTTATGCTTATTTTGCATAACACTATTCATGCAAAAGTATATTTCTTTTCAACCTTCAATAAAAAAGGATATTCGGAGCTTCCGCCAGCCCCATGAAGTTTAACACATATTTCCCAGAATGAAAAAATACGTTTTTGTACATTTTATTCAGAATCGTAAATATTAGGTCAATCGAGTTGAAACTCAACATTGCTCTTCACAATTAGCTATAGAATACAAATGAATAATTAGTTTTTAAATACCACCCCCATATGTTTGTTTTATAGGGTCCCAAAAACAACCCATAAGTAAAAAATATATATATATATATATATATATATATATATATTCAGTGTGTGATTGACTACATAACATCTGGCAGGACTTTCACTGCCAAGGTTCGACAGTTCGCGCGCGAACTGCGGATCCGTCATCACGCCATCAACAAGTCAAAGCTACTGACAATCAGGCAGCATATTTTTGATAGAATACCAGTACTATCTAACGCTAGGAGAAGTCTAGAGCAGAGAAAGAGGTGGGTCAGAGAAAATCAACAGTTTTTGTCTCACCCATCTCGACTCTTCCAAGACCCTCCAGTTACTGTCGACCACCCGCCCAAACCAGAGGAGGTCGAAGCATTTTGGAGAGAAGTCTACGACGTCCAACATCCACTTGAAGAAGGCTCAAAGAACAGAAATAGCTTCAAGGAGCTGTGCAATGCCCTCATAACAGCTGAGGAGGAATGCCCACCTATCACTACCGAGGAGGTGAGAAACGTATTAAGAGGCATGATGAACTATTCCGCTCCGGAACCACAGGGTATCAAGACCTTCTGGTGGAAGAAGTTTCCTGCAACCCACCAGCATCTGGCCCGAATTTTCACTTCATATCTAAAGTCGGAAGAGCCTATTCCGGAGTGGTTGGTGGAAGGGCGCATAGTGCTCTTGCCGAAGACGCGCAACTTAGCTGACCCTAAGAATTACAGGCCAATAACTTGTCTGAACACACTGTATAAGATCTTCACAGCTATCCTAAATGATAGGATTGTTCGGACAATCAAACCTGCGTGGCGAGAGATGTATAAACAACGCGGCTCAAAGAAAGGCCTGGATTGATTACCGGAAAGCTTTCGATTCAACCTCCCATAGACTTATCATCTGTCTGTTGGAAAGCTTAAATGTTCATTCATACATCGTGAGGTGCATAGAGAGATTAATGCCGCTTTGGAAAACGAGATTGACTATCTCATCTCGAAAAAATCGTATGACAACTAACACCCTCACCTTTCAGAGAGGTGTGTTTCAGGGCGACACCATGAGCCCTCTCCTCTTTTGCCTCACATTATTGCCACTATCTCTCGCACTTCGCGATTCCGAAGGGTACATCTGCGGCAAACCTGGAAACCGAAAGCATAAGGTCACTCATATATTTTACATGGATGATCTCAAGATCTATGCTAGAAATCAAGACAAACTACATCTAGCTCTAAAAATTGTCAAAGAGTACACTCAAGAGATTGGAATGGAGTTCCGGCTAGAGAAATGCGCCAAGGTTAATTTGAAGAAAGGAAAACTTAATGGGATCCCCGAAGATCCTGAGCTCGTTGACAGAAGCGCTATACGACACCTTTCCACTGGAGAGACCTATATATACCTGGGCGTGCCACAGAGCCGCATTCAGGACGTGACATCTATAAAGGATACTCTCCGATGCAGATACAAACGTCGATCCGACGGATATGGTCTTCCGAACTGTCGGCAAGGAACAAAGTATCTGCAACGAACATGCTTGCCGTCCCCGTAGTACTCTATTGGTTTGGAGTAGTTCCATGGACGAAGAACGAGCTCAGATCCCTCGATATCGGGTCCCGAAAGGTTATGCACATGAACGAAAGCATGTACCTCAAGTCTTCTGTTCCACGACTTTACATCTCACGCCGTCAAGGTGGTCGCGGAATACTGAATCTTGAATGTCTTCACAACAGGATTATTCTGGGTACATCGCATATAGTCGCAAATGGACAAGACCCTCTTCTTCAAATAGTCAGGAAACACGAAGAAGTGGGCAAAGGGGCGTTTCTGTACAAAGCAGCGGAGGAGGCTGCTGAAACACTCGGCCTTTCCTTAAATCACCCGGACTGAAGTCGGGCACGGAGGGCTTCATTTTGGCATGTCAAGACGGTGCCATTTCCACTCCAGCATACCGTCGCCACATTTTGAGCCAAAACATTCCCGATAATAGCTGCAGAGCGTGTCATGCACACTCCGAGCATATAGGACACATACTATCTAGTTGTACAACTCATGCGGGAACGACCTACATCCAAAGGCACAATGCGGCACTAAGAGTGCTTTATTACCATCTCTGTCACTCTTTCGGCATTAGCCCAAATACCTCTCTCCTAAACGCTCCTAGAGAAATAGAGTCAATTGTCGAAAATGAGAAGTGCCGCATATACTGGAACTTCATATTCTCGACAATTGTTTCTGTTGCGCACTCGAGGCCTGACTTTTTCAGTTCTCCTTGACTTCGAGAAACGAACCATGTTCGTTATCGAATTTTCTGCACCAGCTGACAAAAACGTCACAGCCAAGGAGAAAGAAAAGAAAGAGAGGTATAAAGACCTTATAAGGGAGTTGCGACGGTTATACTCGGAATATTCTGTTAAGCTAATCGTCTTGATCATCGGCGCTCTTGGCGGTGACAAGGTTTCACTGGTTAATAGCCTGAAAAGCATCCCTGCGTGTCAACAAAGTGCCGAGACACTTGCGGGGGAAATGCAGAAGGCGGTCGTCCTTGGGTCGCTCCGTGTCCTCAGGGTGCACGAGACTTTTGCCGGATCGTCGTATTGAGTTCGTCGCAGACTGTAACCACCTATCTCACGGTCGTGAGACGTGGTTACAGCTGAAATTTTAGCGCGATTTCGCTGGGAGCGGGTGCAATTTTTCAGATTAGCATCCGCTCCCGGAGAAATCCTGCGATTGTCCTTATGACAAACTTTTGAATATATATATATATATATATATATATATATATTTAAACAATTAGCCTGGAAGATGTGGTATTTATTAGGTCCTCTTACCTAAATTTTTAAATTATTCAATTTTCCCAGACGAAAAAAAAAGAAGATTTTATTGTTCTTATAAATTATATATATGGAACGTTCCATGTCAACCGGATCAGTGCTATGCCCAAAATTTGGGATAGTAAAAAAAATCCACCAATGGCTCATTTCAAAGCTTAGGAGGTCTACTTTCAAATTTTGAGTGCGCCTTTGCAACATCCAATATGGCGGCTCCAATATAGCGCCTGAGGGCTCTCAATTTCTGTGAAAAAAATTTAAAGACGCACCTAAATTAAAATTTAGTCCAAGTGCGCAAGTGTACGTGAAAAAAACAGAAACCTGTATTTTTCAAATCCTTCTCTTCTTCTATGAACAGATGGATCCGCTAAATCCGAATCCACCTCCGCAATTAAGCTGACGCGCCTCGGCTGTTTCTAACCTAAAAAAATCAATATTTTTATAAAATAATTTTTTTCTAATTTAGTCGATTTATGCCAAATTTGATATGTGAGGGTTATTGAAATCGTTGATCATGAATCTGAAGACAAGTCTGCAAAATTTAAGATGGCGGATCCAACATCGTGGATATTTTCGAAAATCAACCTAATAATGCCAAATTTGGTGTACGGGGTTTATTGGGGTCACTTATCGCCAACGGCGATACCACGCTGAAAAAACCAGTTCTCGTGAGATCACTGAAGTTAAGCAGTGTTGGGCGCGGTTAGTACTTGGATGGGTGACCGTTCGGGAATACTGCGTGCTCTTGGCCCATCGTGGGTGTGGTGAGCCCACACTTGTAGTTATTTACTACAAGAATCTATCCACCTAGAAACACTAACCGAATCGGGTAGTGTCACGCCTACCCTGAATGGGAAATGGCTTAATGGTATACATACTGATCATGAATCTGAGGTCAGGATTTAAATGTTCTAGGTGGACTCAAGATGGAGACACATTCTTGGCTTAACTCCTTAACCAATATATTCCCTTAACTCTTACGTCTCTAAACATGCACCTTTTGATTTCAAGTTTACTGTCAGTAGTTGGAAGTATGTATGCCATTAAGCCATTTTCCTTTCAGGGTAGGCGTGATACTACCCGATTCGGGTAGTGTTTCTAGGTGGATAGATTCTTGTAGTAAATAACTATAAGTGTGGGCTCACCACACCCACGATGGGCCAACAGCACGCAGTATTCCCGAACGGTCACCCATCCAAGTACTAACCGCGTCCAACACTGCTTAACTTCAGTGATCTCACGAGAACTGGTTTTTTCAGCGTGGTATGGCCGTTGGCGATAAGTGACCCCAATAAACCCCGTACACCAAATTTTGCATTATTAGGTTGATTTTCGAAAATGTCCACCATGTTGGATCCGCCATCTTAAATTTTGCAGACTTGTCTTCAGATTCATGATCAACGATTTCAATAACCCTCACATATCAAATTTGGCATAAATCGACTAAATTTAAAAATTTGCTTAATTGCGGAGGTGGATTCGGATTTAGCGGATCCATCTGTTCATAGAAGAAGAGAAGGATTTGAAAAATACAGGTTTCTGTTTTTTTTTTACGTACACTTTCGCACTTTTCACTGGTTTTCACTCTGTTTTTCGAGGTTAGGAAGAAAATGTGATCTTACAGCTAAATTCTAACACCGGATTCATGTTTAGAAGGACAAAATACGTCTAAAAGCGTCTATAGCACTTTAAATATGGACTAAATTTTAATTTAGGTGCGTCTTTAAATTTTTTTCACAGAAATTGAGAGCTCTCAGGCGCCATATTGGAGCCGCCATATTGGATGTTGCAAAGGCGCACTCAAAATTAGAAAGTAGACCTCCTAAGCTTTGAAATGAGCCATTGGTGGATTTTTTTAACTACCCCAGATATTGGGCATAGCACTGATCCGGTTGACATGGAACGTCCCATATATATAATTTATAAGAACAATAAAATTTTCTTTTTTTTTCGTCTGGGAAAATTAAATAATTTAAAAATTTAGGTAAGAGGACCTAATAAATACCACATCTCCCAGGCTAATTGTTTAAATTTATTTAAAAAAGAAAAAACAAATCGATTACGTTTCGGAAACACATCTTGTTTCCCTCATCAGATCTTAAATAGTTTAATAATATTCCGTGCCAAATTTCTTAATGTGTGAGTTCCATGTATTAAAATAGAAAAAATTTTTAGGTAGAGCTGTAGAAAGATTTATATGTTGGTATTTATGTAATGAAACTATTGTTTAAACTGAGTTTCCAAGATGGGGACGGGCATACCGCTTCGTCTTCACAAAAAATGAATTGACTTTCTTCACAGTTTAAACAAAAGTTTAATCACATAAATTATTATTATTATACCATTAAGCCATTTCCCTTTCGGGGTAGGCGTGACTTGCTCGGTTGGAAAATATAGTAGTGTGTAGGTGGGTATATAGGTATAAGCAGGGACGGGCTGGGACATCAATGCGGCCCTGGCAATTTTTAGGTAAGCGGCCCTTTTTTGTGCCCCCCCCAGTTGTTAAGCTATAATATATTGAGCAATATACTAATTTTTTTACAAATCATAATCCCCCCACCCCCTCATGCGTATATAGCGCTTCTTTCCGGCGCGTGCGCACTGACGCCGACGTAACTAATATCGTTACAGAAAGTCCTGACACGTGGGAAAAAGTATCTCCATCTCAGTGAAAAAAAACCGCACTGAGTTTGCATTTAGGAAGGCTGATTCGAAATCTTTCTACTTGTTCAACGACGTTTCTCGCATCTCGGTGAACAATTTTTCGTGGTTTTAAGAGCAACAAATCTGGAGAGAATTACTGTTTTCAATGCCTAGATTTGGAAGGTCAACTTTCAGCCGTTCCTAAGGTCGCAAAAATGTCCGGAAAAAATGGTAAAAATTCAAGTGGATTACTTGCTATTCTACGTTTACAGTAATGATTAACTTACAATTACATTTTTGTAAATGGTTTTAAAGAAGGCGTAATTTTTTTCAATTAATTGAAAAAAATATAAAAAAGACTAACATTCTCATTCTTAAATTTTTTAACTATTACTTTTTTCTGAAGAACAAAATAGTGTGCATTTTTGTAAAACATTACATTTGGTCAATTTCAGTATATTGATTTCATTGTACAATGTGCAAGTATCAAATGTTTAAAATGCCAGTGCAACTAGGGTGGTCTAAAAATTCGACTTTTGTTGACCGATCCCCCCCTCCCCCTATTTGTTCGTTTCTGGAAAAAGAAATTCCCAAGTTTTTTTTTAAATCGGTCAACATTAACCCGTGCCCCCGGGCTGTTGGAATTAACATGGGGTTTTAAATGGGAAAATTTTGGTTTTCGAAAAAATGAAAAAAAAAGAAGTGCTTTTTATTAACTTTTTCTAAATTAAAGTTTGGTCACCTCTTTAGGAATGTTCAAAGAATAATTTCCATCCAATAACTTTTGATATCGGCACCCCCTCCCCCCCTAACCCCTTTGTCTGTGGACGGAAAATGCCTCAAAAAATGCAAAATATCTGTTTTATGTCAATTTCATGCTAAAGACGGTATTTTTTTAATTTTTACGTAGTTTATTTATTTATATTCGATAAGTGACAATATTCCAAGTTTTTTAAAACTAATTTTCAATTGTTCAAATAATTTTACTGGTTTAAACCATTTTTCCGGGTGTAAATGGTCAAAAGTTATTATTTTTCGTTATAAATCATACAGTTGATGAATTTCAAGGATGATATTTTTTGCCTAGCATATTTGGTAATTACTTCAAAAAATTTTCCCCTGTAAATCGTGCAAAGTTTTTTTCTGAAGTTAATGACACCATTATGTATACCATTAAGCCATTTCCCTTTGAGGGTAGGCGTGACACTACCCGATTCGGGTAGTGTTTCTAGGTGGATAGTTTCTTGTAGTAAATAACTACAAGTGTGGGCTCACCACACCCACGATGTGCCAACAGCACTCAGTTTTCTCGAATGGTCACCCATCCAAGTACTAACCGCGCCCAACGCTGCTTAACTTCAGTGATCTGACGAGAACTGGTTTTTTCAGCGTGGTATGGCTGTTGGCATTAACCATTAACAAATGTAAAATGTAATTTTTTTTTTGTTTCGGATATTTGGCCATTGTTTCAATAATTTTCATTTGTTTCATTTGTTACAGGAAAATATACAGTTTTATTCACTTTTTATTGATTTTATTTTATTTATTTTAATTGACAGTATGTTCGAACATAAAAATATCAAAAAATAATTCAAAAAAATTTTCTTTGGTAAAACTCTACTTTCGTTAATTGTCACTTTCGGAAGTTTTCAAGCTTGGTTATACACATTTTTTTCCAATTGAGGGAATTAGTTCTTAAGTATATTTCCATATTCTGGATTTTTATTTTTCGGCAAAACTATGTCATCCCAGTTTATCATGGCAACTTGCATGTCATTGACATATCTTTACAATGTTGAAAAGACATCGTCAGATCGGACGAAGTATTTACGATATCCTAAATACATCTTAACGACGTCAACATAGGATGTCGCAAAGTAGTCGTAAAGATGTCGTCAAGACATCACGAAATTTTGCGCCCACATGGGTTACCACAAATAACGAAAATTTCATGTAATTTTTAAAAAATTCAAAGCAAGTTTTCGGGTCAGGTTTCAAACCTGATCCGAATTGAGCTGGAGTCTGCAGGGACCCATCTCGGAGCCAGAAAAGCAGAAGAGAGTCAAATCAATTCTAAGTGTTAAAAAAAAGAGTTGACACATTCCGTAGAGAGTATTAAGAGGTGAAACCACGGAGTAATAATAAGGAGACCGATCTCCATATATGCGTTTTGACGGTGCAAACTGTACATTTATTGCCTTCCCTCAGGCGTCTAAAATATTGGCGCATGCGGACTGCGCTTTACTATCTCTTTTTCTCCCGTGAAAAAAGAGATGGTATATCGCAGTGCGCATGCGCCACTACTTGAATTATGGTACAGATACCGCAGTCAAAACTCGAGGCGCTTTGTACAGCATGATCGGTCTCCTTATTATTACTCTGTGGGTGAAACATGATTTGACATAAGTTATAAAAGAAAGCTTTGACACAATGCCTGGCGAGCTTCTCTTTGAAATTAATTTTAGGTTGAAATTTCCGAATTATTATTAATAAGCTTAAGTAATTAATTATTTTTATTTTTATAATTACTCTGTATTAATTTTATTTCTTTTATATAATTAAGTGTAAATCCAATGGAAGTCAGTGAAAAGTCACTAACACTTCCAGTAATATCACTGATGACTCAGTGAAATGAGCCACAAATTTTCTTCCAATCAAATTTTACAATAATTTCAAGAAGTATTTCAATTTATACTAGTTTCATGAAGTAAGAAAAATCCAACCAAAATGAATGTTAATGCTTTTGGGAACAGGCTGCAATACATTTCTTATAAAAAATTTGCGTTCGATTTGAAATTGACTGTCTAATGATCCCTATTTAACATTTATGATGTTTTCTCTTCAATCTTATTCAATAATTGTAATTTCCATCTAATATATTAATGAAAAATAGCTCATTTTTGTTTATTGGAATATTTTGTACAATTCTGAGCTATTGTTTATTAATATATTCGCCATTTTTTCGGAAAATTCATATAAAATGATTCAAAATCAATGACTCTAGATACCTATAATATTTTCAAGATTTCATTGTGATCGAACATTTTTTTGAGCTTTTCCATCACCGTATACGATCCGAAATTTTCTTTTTGACAAATTCAAGAACGGATATGAAATCATTGACCCAAAAAAACCCATCACAAAAAATTGTGTTGAAATGGAACCATTTTTGTGGTTTTTTACAACTTCTCATGGCTCTAGTTTACAGCGCGATGGCCCTGCTCAACTTTGTCGCATCCCCACCACCTCGACCAAACTTGTCGCGCGTAATAAAAGATTCTCACTTTTACGCCGAAATTTAAAGTCCTTCCATCTCATTCCTACCACGTCACCCAAATCTGTCGCATCCCCACCATCTCGCCTCAAATGGATTAGTAAATATATATAATAGATAAATAATGAATTTATTATTTATTTGTGAGTGCTCCAAACATTTCGGCGTTAATAATCGGTTGCAAGAAGCAGGAAAAATCGAAACCAAATTAATCTTAATGCATTTGGGAACAGGCTGCAATAAATTACTTTGTAAAAATTTGGATTCGATTTAAAATCAATTGTCGAATGATACCTATTTAACATTTATAATGTTTTTTCTTCAATCTTAGTCAAAAATTGTAATTTCTATCCAATATATTCATGAGCAATAGCTCTGTTTGTTTATTGGAATACTTTGTACAATTCTGACCTATAATATTTACAAGATTTCATTGCAATCGAATATTTTTTTTAGCATTTCCATCACCGTATAGGATCCGAAATTTTTTTTTACAACTGCAAAAACGGATATTAAATCAGGGGCTCAAAAAAAACCCATAGAAAATATTGTGTAGAAATGGAAACATTTTTGGTGTTTCTTACAACATCTCATGGCTCCAGTCCACAGCGCGACGGCCCTGCTCAAATTTGTCGCATCCCCACCAACTCGACGATTGTCTTGCGACAGAAATTTTTCGCCGGAAACCTTTTTTCCGTCGGAGCGAGTATTACTGTTATTCCGTGCGACAGAATTAGTCCAGGTAGTGGGGATACGACAAAGTTGAGCAGGGCCGTCGCGCTGTGGGCTAGAACCATGAAAAGTTGTCAAAAATTCCAAACATGGTTCCATTTCATTTGTATAAATTTCGATAACGATATAATGGAAAACAAACGCAAAGAAAGGAAACATCAAACAACAGATGAATGTGTTAACTGTAACTAGTTACAGTTTCGTTACTTCCATAATTTTATAATTTGAAAATCAAAATTAATTTGCAAGCCAAAAGAACGAATTTTCGACGAAAAAGTTACTTTTCAACTAGATGTGGACTTTTTACCACAATAGTTAAATTTTCAACAAATTAAATTAATTTTTAAACAAATGGTTGAATTTTTATACAGAATTAATTTTCGACAAAAAAGTTAATTTTCAACCAAATAGTTGAATTTAACCCTTTAGTAGAAAATTCGTCTTTTTGGTTTGAAAATGGTAGGAAATTCAACTATTAGGTTGAAAATTAACTTTTTTGTCGAAAATTAATTCTGCACTGTAAAAAAAGTTGGTGTAATTTTACATCGTACCACGATGGAAATTATTTGACCTACGTGCGACGATGTAAATTTACACACTTTTGTAAAAAAAAATGCAGGACGTAAATTGTCAGGACCACATTTCAATTTTTAGGTTATGTTCGTGAGGTTATAAATTTTCAAGCACTGTATCAGGATAAATAAAGCGTATATTACTTTTCTCAGGTATCGTTTTGAATAAAAAAGACATATTTTTTTTATTCACATAGAACTCATCACTATTAGAGCAATATTAGAGGCTCTGAGACGTAATTTTATGATAAAGTCCAAAGCGCCATGTCTTTCTGTCAGTTTGTCGATGGGTTGTCGATTTATGTCCTGTTTGTAATTTCTCAGGATGCCAAGACGTAACAATACTACCCGTGTGTGAAATTATGCTAGATACTGCAACTTTACCAAAAAAAGTGTTAATTTATAAGCATATTTAAATTTATTCACTAACGTAAATTGACTACGTGCCACGCTGATCAAATAATTTCCATCGTCAGACATAGTAAATTTACATCGGACAGTTATTTCATACTGTTCCATGGGGTGAAGTTGGAGTAGATCGTGAATTTCGGACCGACATTGGTATATTTACCAGGTTATACATTGTAATTTAAAATACACTGCTCGTGAAATTACAATCTAATTGTAAATATCACAAAAGATTTTTTTACAGTGTGTATGAAAATTCAACCATTTGTTTAAAAATTAATTTATTTCGTTAAAAATTTAACTATTTTTGTAAAAAGTCCAAATTTGGTTAAAAAGTAATCTTTCTGTTGAAAATTCGTTCTTTCGGCTTAAAAATTAATTTTTTTCAGTAAACAAAATTTCATATGTTATGGGTAAAAATACAAATGTTTGGTTGAAAAATATGAGTGAAAAATCTTACTATAACTCATGCCTATTTCTTTTTAATTAAGTTTTTATGAGTTATCATCTTAGTTATTTTGATTTTTAAACAATGAAATTAAGGAAGTGAAAAAAGTAACTTTTTAGGTAACTGTGACCAGTTACTCAAAAAAAAAAGTAACTTACCCAATACTGTTTCGCTTTGTTCATGTATTGTTTGATGTTTTCATGGTCCACAGCGCGACGGCCCTGCTCAACTTTGTCGCATCCCCATCACCTGGACCAATTCTGTCACACGGTATAACAGTCATACTCGTTCCGACGGAAAATAGGTTGCCGGCATATAATTTCTGTCGCAAGACAATCGCCGAGGTGATGGGGATGCGACAAATTTGAGCAGGGCCGTCGCGCTGTGGACTGGAGCCATGAAAAGTTGTCAAAAATTCCAAACATGTTTCCATTTCATTTGTATAAATTTCGATAACGATATAATGGAAAACAAACGCAAAGAAAGGAAACATCAAACAACAGATGAATGTGTTAACTGTAACTAGTTACAGTTTCGTTACTTCCATAATTTTATAGTTTGAAAATCAAAATTAATTTGCAAGCCAAAAGAACGAATTTTCGACGAAAAAGTTACTTTTCAACCAGATGTGGACTTTTTACCAAAATAGTTAAATTTTCAACAAAATAAATTAATTTTTAAACAAATGGTTGAATTTTTATACAGAATTAATTTTCGACAAAAAAGTTAATTTTCAACCAAATAGTTGAATTTAACCCTTTAGTAGAAAATTCGTCTTTTTGGTTTGAAAATGGTAGGAAATTCAACTATTTGGTTGAAAATGAACTTTTTTGTCGAAAATTAATTCTGTATGAAAATTCAACCATTTGTCTAAAAATTAATTTATTTTGTTAAAAATTTAACTATTTTTGTAAAAAGTCCAAATTTGGTTAAAAAGTAATCTTTCTGTTGAAAATTCGTTCTTTTGGCTTAAAAATTAATTTTTTTCAGTAAACAAAATTTCATATGTTATGGGTAAAAATACAAATGTTTGGTTGAAAAATATGAGTGAAAAATCTTACTATAACTCATGCCTATTTCTTTTTAATTAAGTTTTTATGAGTTATCATCTTAGTTATTTTGATTTTTAAACAATGCATCTCACTATGTGTGGTTGTACCTTCAAGCTTTCCAACAGACAGATGATAACTCTATGAGGGGTTGAATCGAAAGCTTTCCGGTAGTCAATCCAGGCCATTGACAGGGCGCGCTCATGAGCTTCAGCGTCTTTACAGACACACCTGTCAATTGGCAGGATCTCTCGACAAGCTGCTACACCTTTTTTCGAGCCACGTTGTTCGTACATCTCTCTCCATACAGGCTCAATTCGTCGAACAATCCTGTTGTTGAGGACAGCTGTAAAGATCTTATACAGCGTGTTCAAACAAGTTATTGGCCTGTAATTCTCTGGGTTGGATAAGTTGCCTTTTTTGGCAGGAGTATAGTGCGTCCTAACACCAGCCACTGCGGAATGGGCGTCTCCGACTTTAAATATGAGATGAATATGCGGGCCAAATGTTGGTGTGTAAAAGTAAACTTCTTCCACCAAAAGTTCTTCATACAATCTGGTCCTGCAGCGGAAAAGTTCTTCGTGCCCCTAAGTGCTTTTCTCACCTCTTCGGCAGTGATTGATGGACATTCCTCCTCAGATTGTATGAGGTTGTTGCAAAACTCCTTGAAGCGGATGATATTGTCAGTATCTTCTTTCAACTCTAGTGTTTTCGGGATCCTATACACCTCTCTCCAAAAAGTCTCTACCTCGTTGGGCTTGTGTGGATTTTTTACAGAAACAGGTAAATCGCTGAAGAGGCGCGATGGGTCAGCGAGAAACTTTTAATTCTCCCTTATCCATCTCTCCCTCTTCTGTATTTTCCTTTTGATCCATCGTCGGTTTGAGCCTTCGATTTCAATCAGCCAAAGCTCTCGCAGCACCATAAACTGAGCAATTGATGGTCCATAGGTCGGACTCTTGCGAGATATCTCCACGAAGAATCGCATCCATTTCAGCCAGATCTTGGGGCTTATGAGGAACTTGCATGTTAATGTTCCTTCTTGTAATGAAATTGCGATCATCTCTCAGAAGGTGCCCGCTTTCTGCGGTTGGTCTCAATGTCGCTTCCTTATCTTCGTCTGCACCTTCATAAAGCAGCGGTTGGGGAAGCGCTCCGCGTACATATTCATTTTTCCGGAGGTAGTCGGCTTGATTTCGCAAAGAATGATGCGAAACGTGCTGAAGCTCTGGGTGTTTCTGGCACCACAGAGTGTGCATACGCGCCATAAAGCCTCGGTGAACAGGGATAATGCTGGCATCGTAGCAGTCTAACAAGTCATCCTTGAGTTGATCCGTCCACTGAATGTGGGCGTTTCGCCGGTTGGCCGTTGTGTTTCCATCTAAATTATTTTCAGCACCCCGAACTCTAGGCTGATCGGCATTGTTCGCCGACCCATTGTCGGGTGATATGCGCGTTCGATTGTCTTGAACCGCATCTGCAACATGCCAAGGTGTCGTATAGCGCTTCTGTCGACGAGCTCAGGATCTTTGGGGATGCCATTAAGTTTTCCTTTCTTTAAATCAACCTTGGCGCATTTCTCTAACCCGAACTCCATTCCAATCCCTTGTGTGTACTTTTTGACAATGTCTAGAGCTAGATGTAGTTTCTCTATATTTCAAGCATAGATCTTGCGATCATCCATGTAAAATACATAAGCGACCTTATGCTTTCAATCTCCAGGTTTGCCGCAGAGGTACCCTTCCGAATGACCAAGTGCGAGAGATAGTGGCAATAATGTGAGACAAAAGAGGAGAGGGCTCATGGTGTCGCCCTGAAACACACCTCTCTTAAAGGTGACGGTGTTAGTTGTCATACGATGTTTTCGAGATGAGAGAGTAAATCTGGTTGTCCAAAGCGGCATTGATCTCTCTATGCACCTCGCGATGTGTGAATGAACCTTTAAGCTTTCCAACAGACAGATGAAAAGTCTATGTGAGGTTAAATCGGAAGTTTTCCGGTAATCAATCGAGGCCATCGATAGAAATCGCTGATAGGATGCTGCGTCTTTTCAAACACATCTATCGATTAGCAGGTTCTCCCGACATCCTGCTACGCCTTTCTTTGACTCGCGTTGTTCATACATTTCTCGCCACACAGGTCCAATTTTTCGAACAATCCTATTATTCTGAATAGCTGTAAAAAGTTGGGCGTCTTCGGCAGGAGCACTGTGCGCCCTTCCACCAAACACTTCGGAATAGGCTCTTCCGACTTTAAATATGAGGTGAAAATTCCGGCCAGATGCTGGTGGGTTGAAGAAAACTTCTTCCACCAGAAGGTCTTGATACCATCTGGTCCTTGAAGCTATTCATGTTCTTTGAGTCTTCTTCAAGTAGATGTTCGAATTTGCAGACTTCTCTCCAAAATGCTACGATCTCCTCCGGTTTAGGCGGATGGTCGACAGTAACTGGAGGGTCTTGGAAGAGTCGAGATGGGTCAGACAAAAAATGTTGATTTCCTCTGACCCACCTCTCTCTCCACTCTAGACTTCTCTTAGCGTAAGGTAGTACTTGTATTCTGTCAATAATATGCTGCCTGACGGTCAGTAGCTTTGACTTGTTGATTGTGTGATGACGGATCCGCAGTTCGCGCGCGAGCTGTTGAAACTTGGCAGTGAAATTCCTGCCAGATGTTATGTAGTCAATCACACACTGAATGCGGGACGCGTACTGTCTTGCCCAGCTTATCTTTGTGCTGAGTTGATGTATTCGTCTTTTGCTCTTATGATCATACGTTGGTTTTGTTTTACGGTTTGCATCTGCCAAAGTTCTCGCTGCATTGTACACACCACAATTGATAGTCCAGAGGTCGGATTCTTCAGAAAATTCTCCACGAAGCTCATCATCCAGTTCCGTCAGATCTTTGGGCTTGGGAGAAACCTGAATGTTTATGTTTCTCCGGGTCTTGAAGCATCGTTCTTCCTCTATTGGATGCCGGTTCGAGGTTGGTCTCAGTGGCGCCTCTCTTTCTCGGTTGCCGGTTTGTTCTGGCTGTGGTTGAGTAGTCGCTCCGCTTATATAACACCTTTTCCGGAGTTCCTCGGCACGGTTTGGAAGAAGTTTTCGCGAAAAATCCGAGAGCTCTGGGTGTTTCTCACACAACAGAGCATGCAGTCGCGCCATGTAACCTTTTCGTTTAGGGGCCATACTGGTATCATAGCAGTCCAGCAGGTCGTCCCTGAGTTGAACCATCCACTCAAAATTATTGAGATCTTGCCGGTCCATCACATTGGCTCCATCTTCATTGGCTCCCCCAACTCTAGGGTAGTCGGCATTGTTGTCCAACCCATTGTCGGGAGCTCTGCGTGTTCGATTGTTTTGAACCGCACCTACTACAACTATGTTTGGTGTTGTCAATGTTGTTTCCACGAGCAGCTAGGGAAAAGGGTTTGTCCATCCTTGTAGAGCCCCGCATGCAAGGATAAGGCTACATACTCTGAGAGGTCGCCCGGTATCCCAGAGTCACCGTTTGAGACACCTCACCCAGGTGCGATTCAGCTTTCGGCACGGTTGTTACGCCTTCGCTTAGGAGTTATTCCTTTGGGACCATCCCTGGACAATTCTCCGCGACTGCTTATTAATTATTGTAACCATATTCAGCAGAAACCCTTGGTACAGGGACCCTCTATCCGCAACCCGAGGACGCGTTCGGTGGCTTTGTTATAGGCCCTTCGGTTCTATTCCAAAGGAATCGAGACCGAATATATATATAATTTAAAGAAAAAGTGAAACAACCACCGCAGGGTCCCACTAAGAGCAACTGCCATCCAACAAAATGTCAATAGCCCCCAGTAGCACCGCGGTAAATCACACCTAAATATCACCTATACAGGGTGTCCATGTATTCAAAATACATATTTGTATTTTCTGATTCCTTGTGAAAAACTGAATAGAAAATGATTAATAAAAAAATTTGATATAATTACCGAGTAATTAGCAAGTAAAGATTAACCAATCAAAGAAATGCGTTAGATAGCCGAAAGTCCATGTGCCATCGCTAAGAGTATGTGAGAATACAAGTCCAGAACGTATAATTTCCCCTCCGTTTATTTAAGTAGGAGGCTTTGACTCTTTCGTGCAACTTCACACTTAAACGAGATTCGAAAATTAAAAAGTACGCAGTGTCTCGTCGTCCCGAAATTCGGGATGACTAGTGCAATATTTTTCATAATCTTGGCTAGTCGTCCCGAATTTTCGGGTGGGGGCGGGAAGGCACCCCTGCGATTGGCCATAGAAATAATGTTGGTGAAACACCTACCCATTTCCAACGTCTCATGTGGGCGGGAGGGCACCCCTCTGACTGGCCACATAAATAATATTGGTACAACCCCCCTAATTTTTCGGGACGACTAGACACAGCCTAAAAAATAAATTGTTCCTAGCAACCAAATTAGAAAACATTGCTCAACGAGTTAATTCACGGAATTTACGGAATTCAAAATTTTTGTATGGCCAACAGCCATACCACGCTGAACAAACCAGTTCTCGTCAGATCACTGAAGTTAAGCAGCGTTGGGCGCGGTTAGTACTTGGATGGGTGACCATTCGAGAAAACCGAGTGCTGTTGGCACATCGTGGGTGTGGTGAGCCCACACTTGTAGTTATTTTACTACAAGCTATCAACCTAGAAACACTACCCGAATCGGGTAGTGTCACGCCTACCCTGAAAGGGAAATGGCTTAATGGTATACGTACATACATACATACACGGAATTTATGGAATTCATGGAATTCACGGAATTTATGGAATTCATGGAATTCAGTGAATTCACGGAATTTATGGAATTCATGGAATGCACGAAATTCATTAAATTCACGGAATTCATGGAATTCACGAACTTCAAAGAATTTTTGGAATTCAGATTGTCGTTACCAGTAAAAAACATTTTCGGTACCGGTAAAAAAAAATACCGGTGCCGACAATTTTTTTTACCCGTTTTTGAACCGTACATGAAATTCAAGGAATTCACAGAGCTTACGGAATTCACGGAATTAACGGAGTTGATGAAATTCACGGAATTCAGGGAATTCATGGAATTCACGTCTAACTTATGGCCAACGGCCATACCACGCTGAAAAAACCAGTTCTCGTCCGATCACTGAAGTTAAGCAGGGTTGGGCGCGGTTAGTACTTGGATGGGTGACCATGTAAGAATACTGCGTGCTGTTGGCCCATCGTGGGTGTGGTGAGCCCACACTTGTAGTTATTTACTACAAGAAACTATCCACCTAGAAACACTACCCGAATCGGGTAGTGTCACGCCTACCCTGAAAGGGAAATGGCTTAATGGTATACATACATACATACATACATACACGGAATTGACGAAATTCTAAGAATTTTCGGAATTCACGAAACTCAAAGAATTCGTGAAACTCACACTGTCGGTACCCGTAAAAAAATTGTCGGTACCAGTAAAAAAAAATTACTGGCACCGGCATTCATGTAATTCACAGAATTCACGGAATTCAGGGAATTAACTGAATTCAAGCAATTCACGAAATTCACCCCTTCCAACAGCATGTGGCGGCTGGATGGCACCCCTGTAACTGGTCGCAGAAATAATGTTGGTGAAACCCCTACCCCTTTCCAACATTTCATGGGGGGGGGGCAACCCTGTGTCTGGTCACAGAAATAATGTTGGTCAAAGCTCGATCCCTGCATCTCTCTGATTCGTCTTCTGGGATTAATCACAAAAATAAGTTCAGTTTTACCACATTACAGTGTTTCTAATTCTTTCACAATTAGTCTAGTTAGTCGACTGCTAACTTTATTTGAATTACACACGATTCTATCAAATTCTGTAGAAATACATTTAATACTTTTGAATTAATCAAAAGATTTTTGAATACTTTTCAAACTACGATAATACGTATTGAATTATTTGTAATGAAAGGCTCATAAATTCTACGAATTCCTGTGAATCCTTCAGGGTTTTACTAAAACCATAGCACTATTCCTAATTCTTTCCAAAATTTTAAAAACTTTGAAGCAATGAGAACAAAAATTGAATTCTTTGGAATTTAAAAACATTCAGTCTTGCTTTTTATAAGCAAAAATAAGGAACTGGCTTTAATAGACATTTTCAATCGTCTTTTCCCAAAGTTTTTGCAGTAGTTTTTCGACTGGAGACTTCAAAAAGCGTGTTCTTTTTTGACGGAAGAAGTTCACGACCTTTTAGAAAAGTGTGAACTGTTTAAAATTTGCTATCTTGGATTTTATAAGCGAAAATAGGGAATTAGCTTTGACAGACATCATCAACCGTCTTCTTCTCAAGTTTTTTCAGTAGTTTTTCGTATGCAGAGTCTTATTTTCGCTTATAAAAACCAAGATAGTAAATTTTTTAACAATTCACACTTCTCTGAAAGCTCGTAAAGCTCCCGTCGAAAAAGAACACGCTTGTTTGGACTCTCCAGTCGAAAAAATACTGAAAATACTTGGGAAAAAGATGTCTGAAAATGTCCACCAAAGCCAGTTCCGTATTTTCGGATACATAAAGCAATATTGTAAATTTTAAATATTAACCGATTTTTGTTAAGCTCGTAACTGCCTCCCGTCAAAACCAGGCTCCCTTGATTGGACTCTGCATACGAAAAACTACTGAAGAAACTTGACAAAATGATGAATATGATTGATAATATCTGTCAAAAGAAGTTCCTTACTTTCGCTTATAAAATCCAAGATAGTACATTTTTAAGCATATCACACTTTTCTAAAAGGTCGTAAACTTCTTCCCTCACAAAAGAACACGCTTGTTTGGATTCTCCAGTCGAAAAACTACTGGAAAAACTTAGGGAAAAGACGATTGAAAATGTCTATCAAAGCTAGTTCCTTATTTTCGGTTATAAAAAGCAAGACTAAATGTTTTTAAATTCCGAAGAATTCAGTGTTTGTTCTCATTGCTTCAAAGTTTTCAAAAATTCTTTAAGTGAATCCAGGACTTTTGAGGGGAATTCTACGCAATTCGAGAGAATTCCGCAGAATTCAAATAACGATTACATCTTCATTCAACGGTAGCTAAGCCGTCGAAATAACTTGACTAATTTGGAAAGAATTAAGAATAGTGCCATGGTTTTAGTAGAATCCTGAAGAATTCAGGGGAATTTGTAGAATTTATGAGCCTTTCAATTCAGAATAATGAAATATGTATTATCGTAGCTTAAAAAGTATTTAAAAATGTTTTGAATAATTCAAAAGAATTGAATGCATTTCTACAGAATTTGACAGAATTGTGTGTAATTCAAATAAAGGGTACATCTGCCTTCAGTCGTACCTACGCCGATTCCCTAACTTGACTAATTGGGAAATAATTAGGAAAAGTGCTATGATTTTATTAGAATTCAGAACAATTCTGAAGAATGTATAGGATTTATGAGTTTTTTTACATATTCTAAACTGTTGATTGCGTATTTTCATAGTGTGAAAAGTATTTAAAATTCTTTAAATTAATTCTAAAGCGTTGGGAGGTATTCCACAGAATTCGTGACAACTTTGCAGAATTCAAAAGACGAGTACATCTTCATTCACTCGTAGCTAGGCCGTTGTCTTAACTTGACTTATTGGGTAAGACTTACGAAATTTGCGATGGATTTAGTAGAATTCAGCGAATTCAGAGGAATTTGGAGAATTTAAAAATCTTTAAATTTCAAATAATTTAATCTGTATTCTCATAGGTTAAAAATTTTGAAGTGAATTCTACAAAATTCGTGAGAATTCTGCAGGATTCAATTAACAAGTACATCTTCATTCACTGCTATCTGCAGTCGACTGACTAGACTAATTGTGAAAGAATTAGAAACACTGCAATGATTGTATCAAACTTCGGAGAATTCGGAGGAATTTACAGCATTTGAAAGGTTGTGTATGCAAAACCGGTGCCGGTAAAAAAAAATTTTCGGTACCGTTAAAAAAAAGTTGTCGGTACCTGTAAACAAATATGTCGATAGAGCTTAAACTGCCGGCAAAAATATTAAAAAATTTATTTGTCTCCCATGTGTTTATTGCTACTGTTTGATCCTCAACATCAGCTATCTTGCTAGTTGACGTCACCGACCAAAAAAAATTAGAAAATGTTAGGGGTAAAACTGAACCTATTTCTGTGATTGATCACAGAAGACGAATTAGAGAGATGCAGAGATAGGGCTTTGACTAACATTATTTCTGCGACTAGTCACAGGGGTGCCTTGCGCCCCAAAGAGATATTGGAAAGAGGTAGTTGTTAGACCAACATTATTTCTATGACCAGTCACAGGGGTGCCTTCCAGCACCTACGAATTGTCAGAAAGGGGTAGGGGTTTGACCATCATTAATTCTGTGTCCAGTCACAGGGTCACCATTCAGCCGCCACGAGCTATTGGAAGGGGTGAATTTCATGAATTCGTTGAATTTCGTTAATTCCCTGAATTTCCTGAATTCCGTGCATTCAGTGAATTCCTTAAATTTACGGTTCAAAAACCGGTAAAAAAAATTGTCGGTACTGGTAATTTTTTTTACCAGTACCGATAGTGTGAATTCCACGAATTCTTTGAATTTCGTGAATTCCGAGAATTCTTGGAATTCCGTGAATTCCATCAATTCCTTGAATTCCATGCATTTCGTGAATTCTGTGAATTCCATAAATTCCGTGAATTCCATGAATTCCGCGAATTCTTTGAATTCCGTGCATTTCGTCAACTCCGCTAATTTTACGAATTCCGTGAATTCTTTGAATTCCATGAACTCCTTAAGTTCCATGAATTCCTTAAATTCCGAAAATATCATAAATTCCTTGAATTTTATGTATGGTTCAAAAACCGGTACCGACAATTTTTTTTACCCGTACCGACAGTTTATACACTTCGTATTTAAAAGTTTTGAAAATCTAAATAATTTAATGTATTCAAAAGTGTTCAGGGTAATTCAAAAATGTTAAAGTAATTATTTCTACAGACTAGAAGGAATTCTGCGGAATGCTAAGAATTCAGGAGGATTCTACAGATTTCAAACAACGCATGCATTTTAATTAACTCGTCGAGCAATGTTTTCTAATTTGGTTGCTACGAAAAAGATACTTTTTAATTTTCGAATCTCGTTTAAGTGTGAAGTCGCACCAAAGAGTCAAAACCACCTACAAAAATAAGCGGAGGGGAAATTATACGTTCTGAACTTGTATTCTCACACACTCTTAGCGATGAAACATGGACTGTCGGCTATCTAACCCATTTTTTTGATTGGATAACCTGTAATTGCTAATTACTCGGTAATTATGCATTTAATCAAATTTTTTTATTGATCATTTTCTACTCAGTTTTTCACAAGGAATCAGAAAATATAAATATGTATTTTGAATACATGGACACCATGTATATATATATAGTTAAAAGTTTGTCATAAGGACAACCGCAGGATTTCGCCGGGAGCG